>VZRQ01010785.1:438506-455063 GCA_013397975.1 Machaerirhynchus nigripectus
TTTTTTTTTTTTTTTTTAAAGAAAGAGAAATTAAAAGCGAGACCTACGAGCGAGTTGAGCTCACGTGTACCAGAGAAAACCAGGAAAAAGGGACTAACCCATTTTGGCATCCATCTTGAGCGTGCTGCAAGCACCCAGCCCTGGCACGGCTCGCTCCCGGCGCTTTCCACTTCCTGCGAGGGCGCTCGGAGGTCGGAGCTACGCAACCTCCGCCCGCTGCCATCCCAAAGGCAGCGGCGGCCGCCCCGCCAATGGCTGCCTGCGCGCCGGCTCCTTGGAACGCAGCTGCGGAGCCGCGGGATCCCTGCACAATGAACAGCTCCCCTCTATGCAGTATTTACAGCCCAACAAACCCCGGGTTTCAGCGCCAAAGAAAGGCTGTTTGTGTCAAAGGGGAGGGGAGAGGGGGGAAAAAAACACTGTACGATTTACAGGCGTTGGTACGCTGGAACCTTTCTGTAATGTGAAAGGTAGGCACAGATCCTTTCTATTGTCCTAATAACAGCGTGGAGGCACAGGGAGGAGCCTTTTCTGGATCAATTTAGCGTTGTGCCAATAGAGAAATGGGACAGCAGTGCTGAGAACGGGCAGCTTTCAGCATGGCTGGGGCGCAGTGTCCCATCTGTCACCGAGCAGGAAAAGCTGCTGGGGAGAAAATCCACAACCACAAATTGCTCTGCATTTCTGCTCAGAGAGACCTTTTCCACTTACACGTAAAAAACATCATATTTACACAGGATTTCTACTGATCTCTGTGCAGAGAATCCGAGTGCTGACCCTGCAGTTCCACTGGAGTGGGGCAGCCCCGGCTGGACACAGCCCAACCTCCAGGAGAAGCCATCAGCCATCCCAGTGGTTGGTGTGTCAAGCACCAGCACCACCACACATTGGGCTCTGACATTTTCAAGGCTTCCTCCATCAAGATGATTATTATCATGATTATGGTTGACATCCTAACAGGAGCAGAGACAGGGCCACAAAATTGCAGCCTCCATTTACGCTCATCAGACACATCGGAAGCGAGTTCAGTCCTTGTCTCCTTGCAAGCCAGGAACAACCACGAGCCCCAGGCTGGAGAAACTGGGTGGTGACAGCAGGACTGCACGTGGCGCCAAGCACGTGGGACTGCCACCAACAGAGCTGTCCCTGTCCCAGGGACGGGCATCCCCGCGGAGCAGCACGTCCAGCGGGACAGGCGGCTCCCAATGGGTGCCAGAGGGCACAAAACAAGGCTGCACCATGCACGGCTCAGGCTCGGCACATCTGCACCGCAATCCCCAGCAAAAAAAAGTGATACAGATTTCACAGGTACATGCGAGAACAACAACCAGGCCAACACCACCACATTCTAAAAAAAATAAATTAAAAAAAATAAAATAAAAAAAATCACAAATACTACCTAATGAGCCAAAGCAACATTTTTCTTTCATTTCTACTTGACCACATACTTGTGCATGTGTGCACAATGTACCAACTGGGAAAACCATTCCAAAGCCCCAAATATTCATGATAAAGGTTGCCTATGCAGTCTTTGCCATCAGTTAACTAAGCTGAACCAAAATTCAGAGAGATTTTCTGCTCATTAATTAGAAAAGAATCCTGGGATGAACTGGAAGTATAGCTGTGCTGTTCATCACACCATCATATATCAATATTCAGCCATTAAAACCTGACACTTCATTGAAATCATTAAAAATTAAATAAATAAATGTTGCATTTTAGTACCAATTACTCCATAGGGCCTATCTTTAAGAGCATTAAAAATTAAAATCATCCTACCTCCAGGGTAGACCTATTTCATCCCATCTAGATTATCAATACCACAGGTATTAATCAATGCCACAGGTTGTACCACTAGCATTATGGTTGTTCACCAACTACAACACATATACCAAATCTAAATTTAAGATTATATTCATTAGGATGTAGTGTTTCAGCTGCAAAGTCCAGCTACGATCCATATTTTTTGCTCTTCTCTGGTTTTAGATTTAATTATTTTTAAAGTCATTTTTTAGCATGGAAAGAAGCATGTTGCAATATTTGCTTCTATATTTATTTTGGGGCTTGATGAATAGTGCAATCAGTCCCTGAACTTTACCCATCATTTTCCATGCCACTGGAGCCTGACCTAAGGAAGGAAGAACGCGAAACACGGCGCCTTCGTCTTGTTCTAAACAAAAAAACAACACTAAACCAGGCTTCAACAGCAGCTGCAAAAGGAGAGGAACCAGGCTCTTCTCCTTCCCCAAAAACCTCCGTTTCTGCTTCCATTTTCTTTTAGACCTGATCTCGGCTCAGAATGGGCAATTCAGGGGTTTTAAACCCAACCAGACTTCATTATTCTCAAGGCCTCAGATTCCAGGATTGGAAATGTGCTTTCAGATCAGCACCACCCCTGCGTGGCTGGTTGTAAAAGAAACCTGAAAATTGGGCCTGAACACCGAAAGGGAACTTGCCTTTCGATTTTTACCAAAACCTTCTGACCTCACGCCTTTCTTTTTTATTTTTTCCTTTCCGTTCTTTCTTCCCATCCCCGAGAATTTCAGGCCTGAGGTATGAAGCCTTGAACATTTAAATTACTTACACATCAATAACATATACTAAACACTGCATAATACTTTTTCCTAATATTTTACAGCCCTTTAATGAAAGATTTAACTTTGAGAACCTGATTTTGCAGCGACAAAGTGTTTTCACCCGCAGGACATTTTTTGCTATATATTCAGGTTCTGATAAAGTATTCTATGGATTTCAG
Source organism: Machaerirhynchus nigripectus (assembly GCA_013397975.1). Lineage (NCBI taxonomy): Eukaryota > Metazoa > Chordata > Aves > Passeriformes > Dicruridae > Machaerirhynchus > Machaerirhynchus nigripectus. Next base: position 441,262 of record VZRQ01010785.1, read on the forward strand.
ACAACTGGCAGTTTTGTCCAAGTGAAAAAAATATAAAAAACCTCAGATTCTGAACAATAACTCCCCAAAAAAAGATGAAAACTTCACAAGCACCAAGCATGACAGGCCCTTTAAAAGATATTTAAGTATCCAGAGATGATTAAATTTTTTTAAAGCTTGTCCTGTTGATAAAGTATGAAGATTACGTATTCAAATAAGGCTTAAACTCTAACACACTGAGCACTAATGTAATGATCCACAGAGATTTACACCGGAGATCTCCCATTGGTGCTTACAGGAACAAAGGTCAGCACCACACTAATTTAAGGTTAGCTACTTATTTACCTAAAACAATTTGATATTATGGCTGTAAATTCTGAAAAACCAGACACAGTTTTACCTAGAATTCAACAGAATTATGAAAGATCCAAAGCAAATGGGGTTAAGGGTAGATTTCAAACAGATTTTTAGAGAAAACACCCCCACCCTGCTGTAACCTGCATGCAATTTCTCCTCTTCAAAATATTAGAACATGACCTGCAGATTACGTGGGGTTTTTCAGTTAATGGTTAGTATTGTTAGATTATTAATAATCTCAAAATTTCCAAAGACCACGGACTAAATTCGGACGATGCCGGTATTTGTGCCGAGCATACCAAAACAAGCCCTTCGTTAATATGCTCTGTAGGACTGGAAAAGATCTGCAGTGTCACACGAGCTGTTTCACCTACATAAATTATTTATTCTTCTGCATTGCTCGTATTTACCCATTTTAACCTGCAGCTTTTATAATTCTGCGTGCTGCACAAAGAGACCCCACGGCTCTGCCTACACTTCACAATCAAATAAATACATGCTACAGACACCATTTGCTGAAAACAACCCGCGGCATCTTTAAGGAATAAAATAAGGAAAAAAGGTAAAAGAATAAATACCCTTATCCTTCCAACTGCTCGACTGACTGTCCATCTCTCCAGCTGGGATTATCAATTATGCATTCCAAGAGGGGAGAGCTGCGGGAGAAGCGCCCTGCAGCCCAGGGAGGGAACCATGGGCTTCCCCGGGCTCCGCAGTGGTGCTGCACTGGTGCTGCAGGAGCGGGTCAGCTGACGGGGTGTGGAGCTGACGCAGTGCTGGCACCGCACGGCCCCGCTGCGCCCGGCGCAGCCCGGAGCGCCGGCAGGGAGCCGCTGGCACGGCGGGAGCGGCTTCTCCCGGCACGGCGGCCCCGCTGCGCGGACNCGGCCCGGCTAAAAGTAGTCACTAGACGAGCTTTAAATAGATTGCTTTTCAAACAGAGGTTCAAAGGCGTTTACAAACCTCCCAGATGTATGGCTTCCCCTCGGGTTTCTGTAAACTAATGTCTGGCCGCTGGAGGACTAACAGAGACATCTTTGTAACACCTCTCCCTGCGCAACAAGCAGCGCGAAGGGAAACAGAAAAGGACCCTTTCTGTGCCTGGAACAAAAGCAGAGGCTCATGAAGAGCACGATTAATCCTTTTGCTGGTATCTTTAGTCCTCAGGAGCTGCTCAGCCGTATTTATTCCTCCTAAGGAAGGCTGCAGAAAAAGTTACTCAACCCTTTACCTTATTCCTAACCACCAAACACCTTCCTCTTTTTAAATTTTACATCAGCATTCGCTGTTGGCAGCTGCTGACCTGACAATTAACTGTTCCTTCCTTTAAATAAAAGCAGGAACCTGACAGTTTACAGTACCAACATATAGAAAGTAACATATGGAAAGTATTGCACAAACAGAAGAGGAGCATGAACTACAACTCCAAATCTGAAGGAGAAGAGCTGTGGGAATCATGTTGTCATTTTGTTTCCAACCCTGCTGAAGAAACCACAATTTTTTTTCCACTTTGGAGTCTCTTCTTAAGATCTGGGGCTGACAACAAAAAGCTAAAATCTTCCCAGGACTCCTCCAAAGCCTCTTAAAAATCCAGTACACCATTTTCTAAAGAACTAGAAAAGGGCATTCCCACATTTCCACAAAATACTGTAGACCAGGAGGGCTAGAGATCCCGATTCAGACCTTAAATAGACAGTTTCACTTCTTATTAGAACAATCTTACACTGAGAAAGATTACTACAAAGATACCAAAAAGTCCCGGTTCTGACTTCAACTGCTACATAAATTTAAGGCCTCCTTTGACAGCAAAACCAGTTACATCTCTTTTTAACTTAGACAAAGATGTGAATTTCAGTTCCAATTTCAGCAGGTAATTCCAAACAAATCAAAAATAAGAGGGAAGTAGGGAGTGTATATTCAAACATCACAGTGCAAGCAAATGTGAAAAGTTGCACTGCACAAAAAAAAAGGAACAAAGTATGTCTGAGAATCTGCTCCTGTCTTCAAGCTGAACTGGAAACCACCAAAACCTGTGAGTATCTCTCCATATTTGCACTGTCACTATATTTGCCAAAAACATTGTGCTTTCAAAGGTCTTTCCACTAATTATCGAATTTCTAAAGAAACCCAATTAAAGCCTCTTCATTTCATATATATACTCTTTATATCTTATACTTTAAAAAGTGCATTTATGCAACTTTCTCTAACCAGAGAGTTTGTTGTGGCCACAGCAGAGCGGCTGCACCACCAGTCCTGTTCCTGCCCAGTGTGCCCTCCCTGCCCTCCAGACCCTCCTCTTCACTCTCGGCACGCTCAGTGCTCGCTCTCACCACTCCATGCAAACACACCCCTAATGAAATCCATCTCCCATTTCCAGCAAGAGAGGACCCCCCTCCGCACATAAACCAGGCACCAGCACTGCCAAACTTCCGGAGCAGCTCTGTTTTCAGCAGGGATATTGCACACCTGCCTCTCCAGCACGTTTTGAACACCCAGTACAGAGGAGGCAGCATTATCAGGTCCCCCAGACAAGTCAGACACAATCAGTTCTGGACACGTGGCACGGAACACCCCAGGCTCCAAGGGGCTGCTGCCTGGCCGGCTGAGTGCTTTACTCACTCACTACTCACACCTTAAATCACCCTGAGCAGGGGCACTGAGAACAGCACTTTTGCACTGCTCTCCCTCAGTGCTGGCGCCTGTCTGTGCTCCTGGCAAAGTTGGGAACTTAGCCCAAATGCTCCATTTTCTCCCTAATTCTGCTACTCTGAAGGAATGTCCCTCAGGCTTTGCTCTTCTAGCAGCCTCAGCTACACAGCAAGTCTTTGCCTCTCAACAGGAGTCACAAGAGCTCTCATGAAACACAGCAGGTCTGTGTCTTCAGAAAAATTTCACTCCTTGGGTTTGGTTTTTTCCTCATTCCTCCTACTCCTCTGCAAATTCTCTGCCCTCTGGAACTCTCCATTTTATTATTATTTACCTGCTAGCATAAAAGATGACCTGAACAAGCCAAGAATCTAAGAATATAATGAGATGAAATTAAATCAAGGTATTTTATGTTGAATTAAATGGCATTTTACCAATCTGCTTCTGAAAGAAACTCCAGAGACATTCCAAGGCATTTTTTCTCCAGTGAAAAACAACAAACAAAACCAAACACCTCCCATCTGCTGAGTGGCTCCATTCAACTCACTACAACCACAGAAAATAACAGAAATTCCCCAAATGGGTACAGCTGGTATCAGGCAGAACTTCTAATGTCCTTTAAGCTGCACACAACTGCAATGACCTGGTTTGTGTTACAGCATCACAGGAAGTATTTCATTTCTGCCCCCATGCTGTAGGAGGAAAAAGGAAAGATTCAGCATTAGTACCACCCTCTCAAAGCACATTTCCCAGCTGGGCTTCACCTTTGTATTTGCACCCTCAAAAAAAATCCAGGAAACGTAAAATATTAGTAATCAGCTGCATTTCTGAGTGCCTGTAATGAAAGCAGATAAACCAGTTAGATTTAATCTGAAAGGAATGTCTACAGAGCTGGTGGTCAAACCCACCAAGAAACAAGGGTATTCCGGCAAACTGAGTGTCTTGATGGTAAACATTATTTCCAAATATTATTGTAGTGCTCAACATGGACACACAGAGATTTAAACTGCCAATTTCCACTTTAGTTCATAACTTTGTTGTGGTCAGAGGTTTAGAGTCTATAATTCAATAATATCAATAATATAATAACCTCCACATCCCCTCAATCAAAACCAGGTTTGTGGAAAGCATGGGTTTGGGGGGGATTAATGACCTGTAGGAGAGAATAAAGTCTGTGCAACAGAAGGGCTGAGATATGTAATGTGTATATTTAGCTTTCACCTCTCAGACTCATTTCAGGAGTTGGGAATTTCTCCAAACCTGGGATGGATCCCTTCCCGTCCGGCAGGCGCTGAGGTTCCACCTCGGTGACAAACACTAGATGGCATTAAAGCCCTGTCACGCAGGCTGGCCCTAATCCACGGCTCCCCAGTGCCTGCTGCACTGGCCTGGTGCTCACACCTCCTGCAGGAGCTGGGGCAGCAGCACTGAACCCACAGGAACTGCCCTCTGGGGTCACATCTTACCGGGCAGTGCACTGATGGAGTGCAGGAATGTGTATTTTGAGGTCTGGTGAGGGGGACAGAGAAGCAAGGCTATTTGGTCAAACCTGAATACAGCAGCTACTGAGAAATACAAATTTGGAAAAAAAAAATAACACTGTATTCAAGACAGCAGAAATTGTTGGTGTTGCAGGGGGGTGTTTGCCCTTGAAAATGTTCCAATTGTAACAAGAAGAGGGGTTTCTTTATAGCTACCTACAGTTCCGAATTTGTTTGGGTTTGGGGTTTTTTGGTTTTCTGTGTTTCTTAAATCTGTCCAGGTTACCCAAAGGTGTGCCAGGCACCACTTAACAAACCTCCTTCTACCCAGGAGGCTCTTCAAAGCCTTACGTTTGCTTCAGAGGAGTGGGGAAGTTTAAAAAGTATCTGCAGCCTTTTTAGAATCCCTGTTAGCTCCCCGCAGCCCACTGCGGCTGTGGGAAGTTACAACACACTGGCATTTAGGTTAGCTTCCAAAAAATAGCACTGTTAAGTAAGCATTCCACAACCTTGGATTTAAGTGCACCAGTAAGGCAGCTCAGATTAAAGCTGTAACAAACATCAGTCACACCATCACACCAGCTGAATTCCACAAGTCTCAAGACACAGTAAAATCTATTTCAGTTCCACTGATGGGTAGGAAAAAAAAGCCCAAAGAACAAAGGTAGACTCAGAAGGCCAAACACATGCACAAATGCACTTGGCCTTGTGATGAACAATCCCTCCTTGTTAGTTCTCCCAGCGATACTCTGAAATTGTGCCTAAGCAGTGTGGTATTTAAAGCAGACAACTGTTGTTGTTTGTGGCTTGTCTCAAAAGTCCAGTTCTGTATTTTGCAACACAGCAGAGTGTGGAGAAAAATCCAGAAAAAAAGGCCCATTTTTGAGTTGGTATTCTCATCTATTTAGATTTAAGCAAGTGTTCCTCTGGAGTAAAGCAAAGAATTTTGTTCCCAAACAACACAGCATGTCAAAAATGAAAACTGCAGCTGCTTTCCAGAGTGAACACAACACTGGGAGGCTGCAGCTCCCCAGCTCAGCTCACTGGACAGATCTGGGCCCTGCCCCTGCACTGGGCCATGGATGGGAGAGAGATGACACTGTTCAACTCCCTCCTCTCTGCTCTGGCAGCTGGGTCTCTGCAGCTTCTGTGGCAGCTTCCCATGGATGGAAGAGCAGCAGCTGTGTCCTCCTCAGACCCACAGTGAGGGGCTGCCTTCCCCAGGCAGGGACTTGCCACCCCCAGCCTGCTGCATCCATGCAATGATTAAAGACCCTCTGCAAAGGTCTCCCTTTAAAAGAACTAACACAAAAGCTCTTCTATTAAGTGCAGTGTTTTGCTTTGGTGTTTTTTTTTTTAAGTAGCCGAGCTCTAAGCAATTAACCCCTTGACATGAAGTCCAAGATACACAGCAGCTGCTCTCTAGACAGCACTATCTGCTGGAAGCCTGAGGAGCCTTCACAGAACACACAGACACACACAGAGTTTTAGCACCTCAGGTTATCACTGAAATTTTACCCCAAGAGAAAAGCAAAACTCTCTCCTTTCTGCCTTACCTGTACATATAGAGGAGGTGAGACAGGAGAAATGGCAAAGGTAAACATAAAAAATACATCTTCTACCTTATTTCCCAAACCTATTGCAATTGCACCAACACTGATGTTCACTTCAACATACACCTGCTATTCCCTTCCAACTCAGGGTATTCTCTAATTCTATTTTATGAACTGTAGGCTGCAGCTACTGCATAAATACAGTACTGCTGCTGAGTCAAACTAACTCCTGGTTTTCTATTTAGAGCACTGTGCTTTCTGCAGTAGCTGGTTTTTTTGGTGTGAATGCTTCTGGTCAAAGCTTAAATAGCAGCAGAGTGCTGCGATATCAAAAAGCGAAGTACTCCTCTAGTCTACAAAAAGCTGGAATTTCATGAGGTGTTCAGTTTAGAGAAAAGAATACAACTTCCTGCTACTGTAACGACACATAACTCTAAGAAAAATTAGGGTTACACTGAAGTGCAAGCCCCACCTGAAAAGAGAAACAGAAATTGATACCTGTGCTGTGCATAAACCAATTTTAGTGCTTGCAGAACACTCAACTTCTTACTGGCCACTTTTCCAGTAACCTGCATACTAAGCTCGCTCATGTTCACCACTTGTTTTAAACCTGGCTTAAAAATTTGTTTAAACTGGCCTTGATCTATTGCAGGCTGGAGATGCACAGGCTCTTTTCCAGATTCCAGGCACATATAGGAGCAGCAGGGGTATTTTCCTGAGTTTTACAGTCTGATGTATGAACTGGTAATGAGCAGGAAGAAATGCCTCTTCAAATCATGTGCACACAGCAAAAAATATCCCACATCCAGAGTTTGGGAGGCCACCCCATGCCCAGCCTGTGGACAACCATGGAAGGGCCTACAGTGAGCAGTCACTTATTTCTGCATCGACAGGCCACGAGCAGCAGAGCTGGAGGAGAAACCTGGAGATGCTGAGTCCATCCCTGATAAACAGAAAAAAGGTACTAAAGCAATCAGAATATGAAAAAGGTACAAGTGCAGGCACTGACATTTTCTGTTACCCTCAGCCTACAGAGAAGTTTACAGAAAGTGATTTAAAAAGAGTAAGTTGTGACATGCTTAAGTTTAGCTAAAGAATTATGCAGATTAACAAACTGCAAGACAGCATACACAGATTACCTGAAGACTTATTCAGCTTTGCTGAAAATACAGCAGTAGGTTTTTTCTTTTCTTTAACAGAAGCAGCTTCTTTCACAGCTTCCTTCTCAGCTTCCTTCTCAAAAGCTCCTGGTTTTACTACACTGACTATCTCTTTTTCTGCAGATAGAGGTGAGGTATCTGTGGCTGGTAAGGACATGGTGGATACTTCAGGCACTTCTTTGTCCACAGCCTCCAAAGACTTTTTCAAGGCATGGGTATCTTCCTCAGCTTTTACTTCTACATTCTTCACAGACAGATCACAGGGCAGCTCTGGGCAAGGCAACTGCCTCTTCTCGCCCTGGATCACCTTACTTATGTCTTCATCTTTGTGCATTATTTCTCTGTCAGTGGCTTCTGTCACAAATTCAGGAGTTTTAGGATGACCTAACATCACAAAGTCTTCTTCCACTGAGACTGGGGAAGACTCCATGGGTGAGAGAGCTTTGTCATCTCCTGTTTTTGGTTCCATAGCAACAGATACATCAGCTGAATAAGCCAAAGCATTCAGCTCTTCCATTTGAAGAGGAATCTTCTCTGCCTTGGCTATTTTTGCAGGTATTGGCTCAGATGGTGGAGCAGCAACAGTTTTGGAAGAGTCCAGCTCGGGTAGGAATGACTCCAGATAAGGCTTGCCCATGGCAGCTACTGAATCCACCAGTCCTTCCTCATGTTCTTCATCAGTTGAAATACTCTCTGTGGATTTACTTTTTAAGAGGAGAGATGGATCTTCACTTGCTTCCTCAGCAAAGTCAGATATCATCTGGCTATTAAACAGGCCAGCTTTTCCAAACTGTGGAGACATTTTTCCATCTAGTTCCTTGTGCTCAGGCACATCCTGAGAAATGCTTTCTGTTATCGGTGTCTTTGAATACTCTGTGAAGGATAGAGAAGGAGATTCACCAGACACCTTTGTTCCCTTAATTAAGTCACATGCAATAGATATATAAGGAGTCTCCAGATCTTCAGGAGTGGTGCTACTCTCCCCATCAGGCTGCTTAAATGCCAGTGTCTCCTTTGCTTCCTGGGCCTGTGTCAGCGGTACATTCGCTGCCTCTTGGTATGCAGGAGGTTTTTCAGCCTCTTTCACATTCTCGTACTTGGCAGTGGGAATAAATGTTTCTAGTGGGGAAGCTTCCAGCTGCACAGCAGATGCTTCTGCCCCAGCAGCCCCGGTGCTTAGCGGGGCTTCCATAACAATATCCGGCAATATCGGCGACGGAGCGGCTTCCGAGCCTTCGAAGGAGGGGCAGATTTGCGCCGTGGGTTTCAGAGTCTCCTGCGCCGCCTCGGAGGTTTGCACTAAATCAATCTTGGTTTCGTAAGCCAGTTTTGTGCAGGCTGCATCGTGCATCTCGTACGCCTCCTGCACCAGGTCGGGAGTGAGACCCTCAGGCATGTTTGTGGCGCTGTCGGGCGGCACTGGTGGGACCCCCTGTGCTTTAGCAGACTCAGCTCCCTGCCCTTCCTGCCCAACTGCTCCAGTACCAAAATTACCTTGTTCTGGGCCCGTCTGAGCTTTCAGTTCTGCAATTTTTTTCTCATCGTCAGTTCTATTTTCTGAAGTGCCTTCCTCTAGCGGAGAAAGAGATTTGCCTTTGCTACCACCAGGACTTGGAGAGGAGTCAAATTTAGTACAAGTGATGTAAGTCTGTGAAGGTTCTTTTACAGCTTCTGGGGTGCTTGGGAAAGAGGGGTCTTCAGCACTGCCTTCACTCTCTCTTTCGTAATCCTTCTGCACACTCAGCTTACCCACACCATATTTCTCATCCAAACTGCTCTCCAGCTTGGCGTCTATCTTACTTCCAACATCCTCTCTCATGCTGCTCAGTCCGTGACTAGCGCCTTTGACTTCCCATATTGGCTCGAACGGTTTGAAGTCTGCATATTCTTCCCTCCTAAGAGGGTCTTCTTTCAGCGCCCCTTTTTCACCATGATCGCCACCTCCCCTGTACTTGTCTTTGTTGTAGAAGAGATCTTCCTCATTCCTCTCAAACAAATCTTGGGGAGATTCTGGTGACATTTTCAGCTGCTGTGCAGGCATTTTCTCCACATTAGGTAATTCTTTAGGGCCCTCTAGCTGTGTTTTTTCTTTAGCTGAAGATAAAATGGCTGCTTCTTCTTTAGCAAATGGGGGTTGTGAGTATTTCATCTCTGAAATGTCTTTGTCATTTCCCTCTGTAAGAAAGGGGTTTCTGGAATTTTTCATAGGTTCTTTATAAACCTCACTGTAGCTCTCTTTGTAAGTGCCTCTTGCAGGAAATCCATCTGAGAGGGTACCAAAGGCTGCGGGCTCTTTAAAGGGATCGGCTGAGAGAGGAGAGAAGGAGGGAAGAGAAGGAGCAGGATCAAGCGGGACTGCAGTAAAATCCTCTTGACCAAGCGACTTAGTGCTACCTGGCTGCTCCTGCAAGTCCAGAACTTTTTCTGTGACCGTGGACAGAAAGGAAAGTTAGAGAATGCAAGTGCTCTCAAAGTCAATGCAAACTTTCAACAGGTTCACGTGATTTTAGCTACTAAAAGGCTCTTCCAAGTACTAGCATGGATACTACAAGCCATTAATGCACAGTATACTTAAAGCTATTCTGTTTCTCTGCTACCAGAGAAGTGAGCAAGAGGCTCAAGAAGCAGCAACTTTATGCAATGCAAAGATCTCAGTAAAGCTGAAGATGCCAGACAAGTACAGGGGGCAATATTAACAAAGCCAGAACAGGAGGGTGGCAAGGGAGACAGAGAGAGGGATGTGTGGATGCTTAAACATGTTGCACAAACATGTGCCAGCAAAATCTTTTTTTGACACCTTTTTTAAAATGGGAATTTGTGGATGGTGTACCTAATAAAAACCACTAAATCAATACTACAAGTGCAAATTTTACTTCTTTAAAGTACTGCAGAAAGTTACCATAGATTAAATCTTTCTGCTAAAACAGTAAAGCAGCTATGCTCTGATGTGTTAACCTGTTAACAGTATCGACTTCTCTCCTACATCAAGGGTCCAAGAATTCACAGATGGCTGTATCTTGTTTATGAAACAGTTTACCACGTAAACAAATGAATGTGTATTAAAATCTGGAATAGATCAACTGAGAAGTCAAAACTGAAAAACGTGACAGAGGCTATTCTTGGACCCATGCTGACTTTTAGTAGAGGCAGACTAGTGGGAAAGGGTTAATGAGATCAGAAAGGCAGGAGGTACTCAGACAAAGGGGAGCAGAAAGAACTTGCCTGCAGAGGAGTGCATCAGAGGCGCAGATGTAGCAGGAAGAGCAAAAAGGGTCTCATCTGAAAAACAAACAAATAACCTCAGCAGAAGGAAGGGCCAGGGTGAAGAGGGGAGAAAGCACACAAGGAGTCAGTTCCCAATAAACCAAACAGATCCATAGTCAACACCCGAGAGAACCACTGGAACACCATCATCAGAGCCAGGTGATTTGGGAGAGCCAACACCCAGATTTCCCCATTCAAAATGGGATCTTTACTGAAGGATCTCCACCCTCCAAGCCAGTGACCAACCTTAGGGTGGGACACACCTTGGCAGCTACTCTTTATTTTCATTCCCTGACCTTGCAGGCCATGGAGCAGCTACACCTGCCATTGCCAGTGGCACACGGTCCTTACTCAGCTCTCCCCACCCAAGGTCTCCTCACACCCCCTCACTTGTGTGAGAGCAGCCCCAACAAACTCAACCAAACCCTGGTGAAAGTTCAAATGACTAAAAGCAAGCTCTGAAACACCCCACAAACACAGCACTCCTCAGGCAGGGCCATACTACCTGCTTTATGTCTTAACTCTTTGCCTTCTGGTGTGATATAGACAGAGCCCCCAGAGGAAGCTGTTATTTTAAAGCCTTTTTTGGCATGATCCAAGGAGTATATTTGGCTTTGCTGAGTTTGCCTTAAGCCTAATATCTCCCAAGACAAGCCCAGCTCTCCAATTTCTACTCAAAGCAGCAGCAGCAGCCATCATGAGGAATGAGGCAAAGCAAAAGCAGGCCTCCTCTGGATTTCTGTGTCAGCAGCAGTGTTTTTCCCAGGTCCATCATGGCCTGTTTGCTTTACATTGATATGAGAATACTAACATTAAGGTAAATTTATTTCATTCTGGAAAGTGCATTAAGTTTTCAAATTGAGGCTGTTAAAGGATATTTGCAATTTACATCAATTGTATTAGCAGACACTAAATTATATTAAAGCACTTAAATCAGATCTTTATTCTCAGTACAGACACCAACAATCTTTAATTTTGCTATTTGCCTGGACAAAACCAAGTACTGGAAAATAGGTGGGGGTATTTTTGGCTTGGGTTTTTTTATTATTATTAAAAGGAATAATAGAAGCAAGTGATTTGAAAAGACAAAAGGCAAGAAGTGAGAAATATGGTAGATGCAGCAGCACACACATAATAACCCAGCCAGGCAAGGCATTAAGCTAAGCTGTGTTTTGGCACTAAACCATGACTTGTGCAGAAGCAATGCCACTTGCAGACACTAATGACCTGTCTGCCTTATTCAACTTAATCCCACCAGCAGTTTTCCAAAAATCAAGTCTCCTCACAACCTGCATTTCCTGGCACAATACACAGTCAGTTGGGTTTGTTTCACAGAACATTTATCTCTTGCTGTATTTTGTGGATTTTAAATACCACCTGAAGATGACAGAAAACAGAGTAAGAAATAAAGCTGAGTGTAAGACTTGGTATTCAGAAGGTTCCTCAACTCCTGCTGGGCCAAAGGGATTTCTGCTCAGTTTTCTAAAAATTACATTTTTCAATTAAGGACCATATAGAGAGAAACCTCAATTCCAAATTTAGAGCACATTAAAGCAGTGTCACAGTGCAATGGTGGCAAAGCTTTTAAGGACAAAAACCACACTGGAGGACAACTGATGGGTATGTGACAGAGTCATAGAACTGCAACACGAGGTACCACTACAGGCCCTGTATTCCAGGACCTGCTTGATTCCAACATCCCCTGGCCCACCAGGATCCTTTCCACAAGCAGAGACTTCTCCTCAGCCCACACCTTTCCTGAAACCACACACGCGCCCTACTCCAGATCATCCCAGAGCAGCACAACGCGGATTTCCTGGAAGGGGTCTGCACTTTGGGGCAGGAGAGAAAGCAGGATGGACCTGATGGGACCAGATTGTGGACAGAGACCCTGACAGCCCAACAGAAAAGGGCCTCCCAGGGAAACCAACACCAAAGCAGTGGAGAGGAGGTGCTGGAAATGCAGGAGGGAGGGCAAAGAAGCACAGCAGAGTCCACTGGGGCTAAGGAGCTGAAGGGAAAAAACACACAAGTAATTCCTGAAAGGTGCAGCTCCCTTCCTGTCCAAAGGCCAACTGCAAGCTCTACCAAAAACTCCACATTTAAGATCTTTTGCACACTTTCCAACCCTAGAGAGAGAGAGATTTCAGTTTCTGGGGAAGGGCACTGGGTTTAAGAGCACGGGCTCTCATTTTTCAGTGTTTCCTTAAGACAGCACAAGGCAAAAAACACCTTCCGAGGTCTGGCTTCCATTTACTCAACGCAGAACCATAGAACAGCTATGCCAGCCACTGAATTCCCAGGTTCTCTTAATGGACGGATATTATGTCCACACCCAAACTTTATTTTCCACACATAGCTAGAGAGTGAAAAGAGATTACATAAAAGCAGTGTTTCCTAACCAGCCAAGGAGAACCACCCACTTTCGCTCCACCCACATCAGAATGGTATTTTTCCTGCTGAAAGAAAAAAGATATAAGGGCTTTTTCCTGCCCTTGTGGGTCCTGTGTAACACCTCCAGGCAAGCAGGGAAAATGGAGTAGGCCAAATCCCCCATCGGTGCTGACTGAACCACCACTCTCTGCAGAGTGGAATTGAAGTGACATGGTGAAAGGGATTTTTTCCAGCAGTGACACTGCTGAAGAATCCCCACCTCCCATGTGGAGGTAGAAAGCTCTCAGAAACACAGCTCTGTGGGTAAGTAGGACACTTCTGGGATCCATCACCAGGGGTGGCTTCTCCTATTTGCATCTCAGTGGCAGAAATTAGGTGACAAAAGCAAACACAAACAAGCAGTACAACAGGACCAAGCAAAAAAACTTCAGAATACATCAAGCTCTGAGCAAGATTATTGTCAAGCAAAAGCAGATATTCAAAACACCTTAACTGACCTTCAAAGTGAGTTTTACTACAGCCAAGCTTCACCCAAATACGTACAGAAAAAATCTAAGCAATCTTCACTTTTTACAAATCATAACTAAAAACTCCTTCAGTAAGAACTGCTCAATTAACTCTTCCATCAGAAGACAGATTTTGTTTCATGAAACACAGAAGAATGAGACCTCAAAATGAACACAATCTCCACAAAAAGAGCTCTTACTCCAAATTTTTTCTGCCAAAAATCCATAATGATGCAAGTTAGTAAAGTACTTTCAGCATTGCAGAAGTGAATAAGGCTGACCTCTTATTTATGAGTAGTATCACTTATTATATGAGTTACTGAAGCACTCCAATTGATGGCTTTTAAAGAGAACTTTAGAGACCCAGCCTGTCTAACTGCATTCCTGTTTTTAAACATTCTGTAAATTTTACCTTGGATTTTTGCAAATTAAATAGTTCCTGGAGAAAAAAAAAAAAACCAA
>VZRQ01010785.1:465639-512592 GCA_013397975.1 Machaerirhynchus nigripectus
CGGGAGGCGCGGGCGCGGCCGCCCCGCCCCGCGCCCGGAGCGGCGGCGGCGCCGGCCAATGGGAGCGGGAGCGGGCAAGGAGCAGCCAATGAGGAGCGTCCCCGGGCGCGGTCCCTCATGAATATGCATCAGAGGGGGCGGGCCCGAGGGCTGGCGGAGCGGGGCTGAGAAGTCGGGTAAAGTTCAGCGCGGAGAACGCGGGTGGGGCGGGAAAGCAGAGGGGGCACGGCCCGGGGACCCTCCATCCCCCCGTGACAGCCTGGGAGCGCGTGTCATGATTCACCGCTTTCCTCTGCCAGGAGGAGTATCGTTTTCTCTTTTTTTTCTGGTTTTAAACAGCGGCCAGAAACCCTCAGCGCTTTCCAGAAAGGGAAGGGGATGACTGGGCTCCTGGGTACGGATGGTGCAGGGCACCGATCCGCCCTAGCCCGGCTTCTCTCACCCTGGATGTGACCGAAGGATCCCGAGGCATCCCGGGCGCCGCCGCACTGGGGGGCCGGGGAAGGGTGAGGCGTCGTCCCGATCCCGATCCTGTTCCTTGGGCATCGCGCCGATCACCGCAGGCACACCCCCCTGGGGCGGGAAGCGGAGTCATCCAGAGCCTTCCTCCGATGGGAATGGAAGTTTTAACCAAAACATGATGCAAAAACCTTCCCGTGTCTGAAAAAAAACCAGAGAGGAGACATTGTCAGAAGAGACAAACTTGTTCAACCACCCGTGTTAGTGAAAGGCAGCCCTACGAGCAGATCTCATAATCTCTTTAGAGTATGAATTTTAATTGTGCAGCTTCTGCGGGAAAGAATGGAAAGGAGAAGAAAGTGAAACGAGGAAAATGAAAGGAAAAGGGAGAAAACAAAAGAAAGAGGAAAGGGGGAAAAGGAAGGAAAGGAAAAGGGAAAAAAGGAGGAAAGGGAAGAGGAAACAGAAAAAAGGGAGGAAAGGGAAGAGGAAATAGAAAAAGGAAGCAAAGGAAAGAGGAACCAGAAAAAATGAAGGAAAGAAAAGAGGAAAGGGGGGAAACAAAGAAGGAAAGAGGAAAAGAGGAAGGAAAGGAAAAATAAATAAGAGAAAGGAACGAGGAGAAAAAAAAGAGGGAAGGAAAAGGGAAGGGGAAATTTAAGGAAAGAGGAAAGGGGAAAAAAAAGAGGAATGGAAAGAGGTAAGGAAAGAGGAGAGGGAGAGTAGAAGAAAACTTGGCGCCTGCCTCGTATTAGACTCCGGTGTGGTCTCCAGCTTTCTGCTCAGAGATGGAACATTGGCCAAAGCCCTTAGGGTAACACTTAATTTAACTAAAATAGCGTCTATTTGGATGCAATTTCCACCCACACAGCTGGCTCAGTAAGACCAAAAGGCCTTATAATTCTCTATTTAACACTACTCCAACATTATTGTGGGTTTTCAACCCACAGATTATTTATTCTCCCACATATGCCCATGTAAAGAGATTAGTTCATGGAAACACTCAGAGCAAGCAGCCACCAGTTCAGTGAGACACGAGAAGTTAAGGAAAAGAAGGAGCTCTCCTGTCACTTCCCTTCTGCTGTGTAGGATGCAATAGATGCCAAGATGGACATTCCGTGAGCTGTCCCATTAAGCAGGGACTGACAGCCTGGAGCAGAAGCTCCTGAGTGGGATCAGTTCCGTGCACCTGAGCACATGGAGGGACTGAGGGGCAGCTGCATCTCACACTGCAGAGGGAACAGTCTCTGGCTGGAAACTGGGCTTCAATCACCTGCTTCAGTCACTGTCTGAAAAATGGGATGGCAGCAAGTGGATGGAGGGGCTCCAAGGGGTCCCAGCACTCTCTTGCTTTAGGAAAACATGTTCTTTGCATGAACTGTCTGGACCCAAATATTTGTTGCTACTATTTGTATTGGCAAGGCCATGCTAAGATATCCCCTTTTCTAAATAACTAGAGACCTTCCAGTCCCAATTTGCTCAAGGTCAATGTACACCTTCTTACCACTTTTCCCTTTAATTTAAACTGTTCTTTTCTCTGAATTTCAATTCCCAACAATACACTTTGCCTAGCCCTTGCTTTCCTAAGCTAACACAGGAGAAGTTGTGCTGTCACCCTTTCCCCTGCTCCTCCAAGCAGCTTTTTCCTGCACCCAATCCAGTCTCAGATCAGGCACAGGAAATTCCAGATGAGATTTCTTTTTCAAGAATGTACAAAGACATCAATATTCCCTATCACTACCAGAAATTACCAGAACAGATGTGCATAGTATTTTTATAAACACAGTGATGGCAACATTGTTATCCTGCTGGAGATGAATGTTTCCAGCAGGTGAATAAGCCCTTGACAACCTGTGAGGTCTTTATATGTCATTCTTTGCCCCTAAGATTTTGTATGTTCATTGACAAATTATCCACTTCTATTTTCAAGTCAGCCCCTCTTACAGTGATATCAGGGGTGTTACAGCAGCAGCAGAATGGATGCATAGCAAATAAAATACTTTGATTGAATAAGGTCTTTATAATTTCACCAGCAAATTTTTTTGCATCTCTTGGTTAAACAAGAAAACGTATTTTTAAAATTCGATTATAATATAACCTAAGGCAACAAGGTACCTTTATGAATTTGTAAAGTTCTGAGTATAGACACGGTGCTAAAACTAATTTTAACATATTTAACTACAGGGATTTTTTGTCATCTACAAGAAGGAAAAATCTATATATAATTTGGCTGATTTTATCAGAATACTTGGAAGAGTATCTATCATCAGTTAAGGACAAATGAAAGGGGTTTTTATTTAGAGACAGGAAGTGACTAAAGGTCTTGGAGGGAAACAGGAAGGGAGTTCCAGATTCCCTGAGCAAGTCAAATTAACAAGTGAGAGGAAAACAGAGCTCTGCAGTACTGAAACTATATTGCAAAACACCCTGGATTTTAGCTTTTTAGAATAGTATTCTACAATTCTGCTAGGAAGATAGTCAACAAGTAGGAATATTTTGCAGATATTCAGCAATTTAATTTACCAACTTAGTTTTCGTGAGCTGTTTTCCATAGCAAAGTTAGGAAGTAAAGCATTCCATGAGTGAAACCCCAGCGGGGACGTTCCTGAATTTCCAGAGTGGTGCTGCCAATGGTTACGTACTGGTGGGATTTTTTCAGTCCACTCTGACCTTCTGCTCGATCTTACACAGAAGTCACATGATATCACAGAATATCATAGACTAGGATAACAATGGTAATAGGACAAATGCAGTACTGTCACTTCACAGCATGATCCAAGAGAAAAAGCCCCCACATTTGGTCTCAGATAGTGGTTTTAAAAGATGGATTTTAAATTGCGAAGGTGGCTGGATTTCTGTCCCTCCTTTTAAGCTTTAAGGACAATCCCCCAGGTTTCAGAACTTAATGTCTTTATCTCTGGAAGGATAAAACTCCGCAATTCTTTGTTTTCAGATTATGCCTATGCTGCAGAGCCTTGGGCGTCGAGCAGATTTACCTCACAGGTTTGTCTTCCCTTGAACACCTGCTGTACTTCTTTTCAAGATCAGCAGTGGGATATTGTGACAAAATCACTGCTTGGTTTATTAATACAAATGCAGCATATGGAGGGGGAAAAGTGTGAAAACAATAGAACAAAGGGATTTCCATCTCTTGATGGTAACTGAGCTAGGCTGGGCTTCCTCAGAATCTTCTGCGGGGCCTGCCTTGTCCTCTGCTATAAATAACATTTTCTTCATGATAAATTTTTTAACCTGTCATATTCCTTAGTGTTCCAGGGACTTCTTATTATGGAATTGTTTGATTGGAATCAAGCCTATCCATTTCTATATACAGTATTCTGATTCAGACCTGTCACAACACAGCCTTTAGAACTTCCTTCAGCCAGCCAGGTGCTGAGCCCATCCATCTGCATAAATGAGAGCAGTTTCAGGACAGCTCTACAAGACACAAAGTGCCACCAGTGAAAAGTTGCCATTGGCTGTAGCTTTAAATTCCTACATCCAGGTAATTTCTTCCTGATCTCTGTAAGCTCTCATTCAAAGGGACCAAAGCTGATACATGGCATTAAATGATATTACAACAGTGAACAAGAATACATTTGCTCATCATTAAAATATGTAACATTTGAAGGGAACCAAACAACGACAATTCTCTACAGCAAACGAGACTATGACACGAAAAATTCACCTCACTAAAGCTGCACAGGGATCCACTGCTAATGGGATTTTGGTCTGATTACTCTTTTTCTTGGAAAGAACCATTTAGGTCTTACTTAAAGGACAATACAATTAATTTTATGTCTTATTGACACTCCAAGAATTTTCTAATTCTCAGAATACAGGTAATTCCCCACTAATTATTAATTAGGTTTAATGTTACTGCTTGTCAGCCCCTAACACTTTTAAGAAATACAATTAAATTATTCACTTACCAGTTTGGCCGTAATACTTGTCGCTCTTAAGGAACAAAAGGACCATCACCTCCACTGGACCTAGACACAAAAAATCCATTCTCTGTTAACACCTCTTGCAAACGGCTCCAGGTATTATCAGTTACTTTTTCTAATTCACGTTCCCCCCTCCTACTTTTCATTTAAAATCACCTCCACATTCTGACTCCAGGAACTGAGCTGGTGATGCTACTCACTCAGTGACTAGAGCTTCCAACAGCAAGAGCGAACACGGAAATCATGGCATTTTACCTACATTATTTTAAGAGCTTTTTTAAAACTTACGGATTTATTACAGTTATAATAAATTGGAATTTAAACTGATTTGCTTTGTAAAGGGAAATGTGCATATAATTTATATGAGAAATAAATTTTTGCTCTTTCTCAGCATTGATATCGACTCATTTAGGAGAGAAACAGCCTAGTAACCAACATTCAAGGTTATTCCCTTGGCTGCCAAATGTGCCCGAGGAGAAAACAGATTTGATGGTGGCAACATTTTCACCATTACTGTAGACAAGGCTGATGGCATCACTACTGGAATTGGGCAAAGTGTGCAGAGGGAGCAGCAGCACTGATCTGAACTCACATTTGAAAGGAAGAGCTGCTACTTTCCAGAACTTTTCTCACTCTTTAACAACTTGTCCCTTGCGACTGCTTTTAGCGGGCTACAGCAGCTGGACCTTCACCAGGGTCATGCTGGTGCTTGGGGCCACAGAGCATTTCTGGCTTCCAGGGACAGAATGTAGGGCAGCTTTGGAAAACACCACCAGGACTTCTATCTTAGGGTATTTAGGGAGCTCTTCCTTTTATCTGGGTCAGACAAAGATAGGACAGCTAAGAAATGTCCAACATGACTTCCCTGCTTTCTCAGCATCACGTCCAGCTGGTTGTACACTGAAGCCCTTTACCTCCCTCACCTTTCCCCAGATAAAATATTCCGGCTTTTGAACACTGGACGATTTTAGTTAACTGTGGTAGTGGCAGAAGATTCAAGGGTATTAAACTCCTGATAGTTTTGTAGAAACCAGCAGCTGGCCAAATTACAGAGAGCTGATGAGCTCTCCTGTGGAGAGGGAGCCAGGAGAACCTGGTCATTCCCCATTCCACTGGTGTGTATATAAGTAGTTTTTACAAGTCTGTCTGTCATTTACCCAGATGGTAAAACCAAAAAGGAGGATGAGAGGTGTGAGAACGATTGAAGATATTCCAGGATAGAGATGCAAACAATGTAAGACCTGGAGCTTTAGGAAACCTGAATTTGCTTGTTTTACTGGTTTTGGAACTAGTTTCTGACTGGTGTAGAGAGAGTTATATTTTAGGTGAGTCACACCAGTAGTGAAGATTACCTAAGTGCAACCACAGGGTTGGCAAGGGAAAAAAAAGGAAGATAAATCTTCTAGGCTAAATTCTTTCTGATATATCCTGTGAAAAGGAGCAGAAACAAAAGGAAAAGATACTGAGAAAACAGCACATGAAAAAGAAGTGGCACAGGGATACTTTATTCCCCAAACAAAAACCAAAGTTCTTCAGATTTCTAGAGCATGATGTTTGGCAGGTATCCCTTAGTCTAAACTATTTTCAGTGCAATTTTTTTTCAGTGCAAATATAGTTTTTACTCTTCTCATTGTAACTTGTGAAAAACTAATATATTTCAGTAAAAACTAACTACTTGAATGACAGGTAACATCTGCTCAAATTACTACTTCAGCACAGGCTGTTAGCTAAGATTTACTGGATTTATTCCATCAAGTAGAATCAGGTTGCTAAACAGTGCAAGTTTTAATATATGAGCCTGGACATAACTTGACCATATCCTGGGAATGCCTGGGTAAATTGAAAAAAACCAATCAGTTTGGCTTTAGAGGTAGTTAGTTGTATGTTACTTGTTTCTTATCCGATTCCACCCATTTGAAGGTTTGGAAATAGAATTCAGAACTAGCAGTCTTTAAGAGTTATCCAACTGAATTGATTCAACAGAATTCTTGTAAATGACAGTTGCTTAAAAGAATGAGATCATGGAATCATAAAATGATTCGGGCTGAAAGGGACCTTCAAGACCATTTCATTCCACCCCAATCCATGGGCAGGGACACCTTTCACTAGAACAAGTTGCTCCAAGACCAACCTGGCTGTGAACACTCCAGGGAAGTGTAAATCATATAACCATATAATTCTTCAACTCTGCAGTGGGCTGTAAAGCCAATCTCCCTGAGTAGTTTTTGGACACTACACCAGTAGCAGATTTTACCTAGACTGTAACCTGGAGGAGGAACAAGGCACACAGATGTATGCTCCCTTTTAGGCTGCCCCTGATTTCACGTCAGTTTTAGTTGTTCTTTCAGCACACTGTATTTATTACAGTGTAGAACTGTTTTGTAGATGTACTAGTAAAAAAGCACAGACTCAAAACAAAGGCCTATTGATTGGTAATTTAAACACATTCTTTGGATGTATTTAGAAGACAACCTCCTTGCTCCTATTAGTTACATCTAAAAATTCCTTCGTTTTGCTCAGTAAGTGGTGATCCCAGATTATATATAGGCAGTTTCTTGATACTTTGGGGTGCTCATGTAGCTGATGTGAACTGATGTGATGGTCAAATGTACCTCTGATCACTCATGTGGTGTCTTTGTAGTACTTACGGAAGTGTCACACTTACCTTCTACTCTTGCCTCAGAGAATCCTCAAATTCAGTCCACTTGCAGCCAAATCCCCTCAGCAGATCATCACTGCCCTCATGTTCTGCTCATCTGACCTGGTTTAGCCCTTCTTATAGCTTGGAAGTTCAGACAGATGTTCAATTGCTGCACTGAATTCTTTCTCTGAAGCAAAGTATTCTTTCTTTTTCTTCAAGAATATAAGAGCAGCTGTAAGGCACCACAAAGTATATGCTTTTTATGTTAACTAAGTGTAAAGCCATCCTGGCTTGTCCATGAGATGGGTGATGGTTACTCTCAGCCCCTCTTCCCTCATCTGAGGATATTTTTCCCCCCCGTTAAAATCCATTTCTGTGACTGCTCCAGAATGCTGAACTTACAAAAGTAATTTATGTATCCCACTGTGGGATAAGAGGGAAGACAGCTGGGAGCAGAAGAGATTCCAAAATGGACTAGATCTCTGGCTGCTGACCCACAGAACAGAAAGACCAGCACTAGCAACTGGCACCATCTCAAACCATTAACTTTAGTTCCCCCAGACTAAAACAGCCCAGGACTGGGTAATTCTTACTTCTCCATATAGCATCCATCTAAATGCAACTAAATAAAGATAAACATATTATTCCTAAAAATAGCACAGGATATCATCGCTCATATTTTTCAGAAATAGCAGGAGCTATTTAAACTGCTCTGACAATGAAATCAGGTGCCACCATATAAATACACAGTATATGATACATTGGTTCAGTTTTAGATCATTTATGGCAATTGAATGATATTTCCTTTTTTTGTTGTTTTTGCATTCCCACCAATATGTAACTTTTAACACACTGTGTTGGGGATTTTTTTCCTCTCTGCTTAGAAATTTTAGTACAAATTACAGATTTTGCTTCAGTCTAAGTATTTTTGCATTTATAGCTGTGTGTGGCATATATATGGATGGATGGATAAATGCACATCCAAAATGTGAACCAAAAAAAGCCAAACGTATCAGACTGGCTGTTGGACATTAGGTAGGTTCAGTTTACCCTCTGGAGTGCTCAGACTCCCCAGCCAAGTATCAAGGCTCAGTGTGTTACACAACATCGGCATGTTACGAAGTCAATTCCTCCTACACACAATTCACAAAGCACAATACAACAGGTGGATGAAAGACGTGTTGTGTAGGGGTGTTTTGGAAAACTGAGGCAACTACAAACCAAAGGGGTCAGTGGAAAAAGAGCAGTCAGCTTTGCCACCTCCCATTCTTGGGTAGTTGTTTTCTCTTGCAGATGTTTGGGATTTGCTTGGATTTGCAAGACAGGTCTAGAACAAGTAAGGGAAGATACACACACACACACCAAGAAAATAAAAGAGGGCTCAGAATAACATCCCATAATACTAGGTTTAGCTCCATATCCAGGCACTATCTGTTCTCTGACAGGTAATGGCACACACTCCCGTGAGCCCTCCTCAGCTGTAAGCTCCTAAGGCAAAGCCCCCATAATCTGCGATTTACAGAGCACAGCACCATGAACCCACAGTGCCGAAGGCAGCCCCTGACGCTGTGGCGGGGCTATAAATACCCTCTGCCAGCATGGGCTTTTTCAGATCTTTTCCAATCAGATTTCTCACCACTTGGCAGCCAGACCAGACACGTCAGCTGGGAGCACTGCCGAACCTGGTAACCCACACCGGCAAACTTCAGAGGAATCCTTCTGCCCATGAAGTTAAGGCACGCTACAAAGAACAATTTAATTTTCATTTGTTCTGTGTTATGTCAGCACAGGACTGGTTTGGTCTAAAATCCTCTCTGAGCCTTGGCGACACACAGATGTGTGGGATATGTGTGTTTGTAGCTGTGTCACCTGGGGCAACATCACATGGGATTGGACAAGATAGGTGGGTTTGGGGTTTGGCAATACCTGGGTAAGGAACCCACATGATTCCTGCATATATTTGTGTTCTCAGTGCTGCTGCACAGAAACTCTGGGCCTCATAAGCTGTGTGCTGCTCTTCCAAAAATCCTGGCCATCTCACAGAGCCAGCACGGAGAATGGCTGGCAGTTCCTGCCCATGTGCCTGAATAAAGTCAGTTTCTCGGGCAGAGCAACCAGCTCTGGAGCTGGGAGTTTTGGGGTTCACCAGCAATGGTTACATGGGGGAGAGGTTGAAATGGCAAATGGGAAAGGTGGGAAGTTGTGGATGGAAGCTGTGGACAGAAGCTGTGCTGGTCGCTGAGAAAGCTTTGGGATGGGAGGACAAGCCAAGCAGAGTCAGTCAGCAGCTGGTGGAGAAAGAAGAAAACAGAACAAAATGGAATCTGTATCCCTGAGGTTTTGAAAAAGTGGCCTGTGGCCAGACGTGAGAGGGTCAGGAGAAAAGAGTGAAATGAATCATGAGCCTAATATACAGAAATTGTAACAGACGAAGACAAAAGGGAACGGGCAAGAAATCCCCTTTTCTAGCACAAAAATAGATGAGGCAGAGAAACAGTGAAAAGTGTAATTTCAGGTTACCTTGCTGTACCGAATGTATTAATAGTTTGATTCAGTTTTATTTGAAAAGAAGACAGAAGAAAGAAAAGGGCATAAAGCCCTTGTTACAAGCAGAAAACCAGATGAGGCAGAAAACAAAAGAAAAAATTCTAATTTCAGGTTCCCTTGCTGCACTGAATGTATCTACAGTTTGAGTCAGTTCTGTAATTTTAGATATACAATTAAGTCTATATTTTCTCTACTCACCTTTTAATTCAAAACTTCTTTCTGAGGACCAGTTTTTTCTTGGGGATGTGTATCTAGGAGATACTACAGTAAAATGCAGCTGCTTATCTGAAGGCAAAAGAACTAAAATCTGGTGCAAGATAAATCAAGAGGCAGTTATTACAGTGCTCTCAGTATGACCAGGACTGACTTTACAGCCTGACCTTCCATTCTGTTTGTTCCAGTTGTACAAAGATACGAAAATAGGAAGGTACTGCTCTGACACAATATTCTGAAACAGCCACACATTCATTCATTGAATAATAACAATTTTGAATCTCTGTGTCTATGAATATCACTCAGATTAAATTTCTTGTAGGCTAAGAATCGACCCTCAATCGACTATTAAGCAAAAAACCCCACCCACAAATAAAAGCTGAAAAGACATTTGAATGTATAATAACAGTAATAAGCAAAACCATTAGTATGATTAAACCTTTGATGTGATTGATGCATTTTGGAAGGATTACACCTAAAACCTAGAAAGCACAATGGAGCTGGTGAGAAAAACCAAAAGGTGTTCAGACTTGGAAATGCAGAGTTGAAGAGATGCAGCTGCTCAGCTCAGCATTTCTCCTTCTGTACGTGTACAGCACTGACAGTTCTGCCACTCAAACCCAGGGACTGCTGGGACCAGGGGAGAAATACAAGTGAGCTGAACTAACAAAGGTCTGGGAATGCAACAAAAAGCCCAGCTAGCAGGGGAAAAAGGACACACAGGAAGTTGGTGTTATCCCAGCACAGCTACCAATATTGATATAACCCCCAGTGCTCACAAGGGTTTGAAGTCCCACGAGCACTGATGTGAAGCCCTGCTGCAATGGTTGGAGCTGTGGATAGGGACCGCTTTCTGGGCATGCAGCAGGGCAAAGAAATCCTCTCCCTCTTGGTTCTCCAGAGGGAGCTTTTCTGCACAGCTCTGCAGTGGAAGGAGAACAATCCTCCTTCTAAGAATACACAGCACAGCTTTACACATTAACGGCACTGGTAAACTACAGCATATTCAAAAGCTAACCCAAGAAATGTGTGAAACCGTGCAAAGGTGTATTTGCTTCTGGGAAAAGGGAAGCGACCCTTAATTTTTACCAGCCTGGGTAAAGATTAGCTCTAGAGAGTTCATATTATGTATTCAAGAGAATTGTTGCTAAAATAAGATCCAAGCTTCTTAAGCAACGAGCTATTGGATGAGACCCTCAGCTTGTATGAATTCAGGCTGCTCCAGTGCAACCCCCCTGGTGGGGACTGGTGTGAGCTCAGCCCCTGGCTGGCTGCACTCAGGGTGAAGAGGTTCAAGATTACCTGCATGAAACATGGCCTACATGAAAAGTATCAGCAGATATCTCTGTGCAGAACACTCCAAGCTAAGGGCGGATACCAAACTCACCCTGTGTCACAGCCTCCCAAAGTCCACCTTCCAGATGTTCAGTGCAGAGCCCAAAACCACCTCCCAATGCCCTACTACATCTTTCAGCCCATAGCAAAGACCAAAAGCCCACAGATTTCTTCTTTTTTCTTTTTTTTTTCTTCTTTTTTTTAATGAATGAATGTAGGTCTCTCGATAGATAAACTTTAGAAACATTCTACCTTCAAAAATGGTTACATTCTGTTTCCTGTTATTGTCTCTAATCCCCCCCCAGCAATCTTCCTCTGTGTATTTGAAAAAAGCAAAACCAAGCTGGCAATACTGCTATTGTTCCAACTTGAGCCCATATTCCCACTCCTTTAGTTTCTATTTGGGATGGTATGCAGCACTGACACCAAAGAGATGGATTTAGTAGGACCATGCTGTGCTCTCAGGCTGACAAAGAAAGAGGCATAAAAAGGGCTTTGCAAAGTTTAAAAAAAATCAAGAAAAGGTTTTAAAGCAATTGCTGTTTATAAACTTTTTTCTAGAACTGTATACTAGGTTTTGTACAACATGCATTTTTAGTGATACCTGGCCTCACTGCTAACTGTGTCTTTGATAATAAGTGAATGTTGCCACTCCATGTATTTTTCAGAAATTAATGGAATGGGATGTACCCACAAAATGATCTTTAACTGCACCCATTTTTTTGTGTTTGATCAAAATTTCATCTAATCTTTGGACTTGATTCTAAGCTGAAAATACTCCTGGATAAAGTCTACACATTTCTAAGAACAAGCGGTTCAGATATTTCTATTCTAGTTACCACCATACCGCAAGAACTGAAATAGCATCAATTAAAATTGTCATTGACCTCTTACAGAGCACTGATATAAGGGCCATTCTCCCCGTGTCCCAGCTGCTTTTTATACAACAGGGTATTTGATTTCCTCTGAACATTTGATAGAAAGATTAAACTGTCCAATGTTTCCAATTAAAAACAGTTTGTGTTCTACAGTGGATTTAACTACTTCATTAAATCACTCATTATGGATCTTCTCACAGCCCTATTTTCAGCTCTTTCCTTCAGTCTGTAAATTTTTCACTTATGAACCTAATAAAACCATCAGGAAGCCTAAATTCTTTCATATGCCAAGTATCACAAAGATGTAATTAAAAATCATTACCAGGATTCCATCTGCCACTTCTGTGCACTGTCAGTGCACCTGACTCCTCTGTAAGCAGAGTGTTAAGAAGTCTGCAAATTACTGCAGTAGGAGCAGAGAAAATGCCTGTTAGATATCCTTAAACCCTGTGTTCCCTTTACAATATCTCATAGTGCTCCATCTCAACCCTAGGGACCAGCACATAGCCAGTGTGCCTTCATAGGAGTGAAATGCTTTTCCTTGCTCTTTGGGAATATTGCCAATCCACTTCCTTGCCACTTTGGGATGCGCCTGCCCTTCCTCATGTCTATGTTCTGTTCCATTGAGGCCAGCGTGATGTCAGACCCTCTCTGCTGCTGTGTATGCATGCAGAATTAATAGACTTCATCTGCTACAAAAAGATGTTGGCAGGAGTTTTGTTGGCAGCAGGCAGAGTAAGCACATAACTCCTTTAGAGGCTTAGTTACCCTGGTTGCCAGCCACATTCAATATTGGCCTCAAGGTGCTTCCTCTTGACCTCTAGAGCTTTGTGGAGTTGCCACCGAGCGCTTTCTCCATGGCAGTGATTCCCTCACCTTCCAAGTGCCAAACTCAGGCTCACCTGAGCCCTCGCTGTCCCACCAGCAGGTACCAGGTGTGCCCGGGTAATGGGCAAGTCAGCACCACTGACTGTCTTCCTCCTGCAGACATGTCCAGCCTGCTGTGATCACCACAGTTACACAAGAGTTTTTACCCTTTTTTACCCCAAAATGCAGGTTTGGTGTCCAAAGCTACATGGAAGTCCTTTATTTCTAAGTAGATGCTGTATCTGGTTGCTATAAATTAAAACACAAATTGCAGTTGTCACTCTCAGTCACTCCTCCCTCACCAAAACAATACTGAGCTTTAAGAAGCAGGTGACAGACAATCAGCCACTAACCCTGATGGCAGCTCCTATCACTGGATCAAAAGATTAAAAACAGTGAGTTCTCTTTGGAGATTTTCAGCACCAAACTGAAAAGACTGTTTAAACACTAGGCAATAAGTATGGTCACTCAAAAAAGAACAATTTTTTTCTATTTTATTTACTTTGCAGGGGATGCACACCTCAGCTCTCCCACAAAAACGGTTTTCATAGATGAAAATTTTAAGCTTTTTTTAACACACACTGTTTGCAGAGAAACACGCAGTTGTGTTTGAATGGAGGGCAGAGCTTGTGTTTTCGAAACTCTGGTTATATTTAACAAAGTACTGACACAGGCCTGCAATGCAGAGGGCTTATTTCTGAGCTTTAAAAGCCAGCATAAAAGGGGAAAGCTGATACTGGCCTCTTTTTACTGGAAAGCTTGGCTCAACTCCAATCTTCCCTCAGTTTAGAGAGTAGTTAAACTACTTGTCAGCCTAAGAAAACAGAACTACTCAGCCACTTCACCTTTCTGGGATCACTGTCCTTGAGATCTGTTCCCTAGTCCTTTTCCATGTGCCTGAATTTCTGTGGCAGCCGCAGGTTAACATAAAGAGAATGACAATCTCCTCACGGGTGCCTTCGCTGCAGGTACCCTGGAATTGCTACAAATCAACCTTTTTATCATAGTAAAAGGAGGTGTGGTTTGGTTTGTGCCTGTCAGAGGGGCTGGGGGAGTTTTCACAACAGAGAATCAACACTGCTTTTATTTTAGCAACAAGAGCTGTTCAAGCGATGGTATTTAAGGAATGAGGTCACATATTCAAGCTGTTTAGATACAACAGTGTTTGGAGATGTCAGTCAGGCTCCAAAGTAGATAAAAAGTGCATCAGCTTATCAGCCAGGCATTTCTAGCGCTGGGCACGCAAAGTGAGCTCCAGCCTGGCACACAAAGATGCTGCTGAAGCCCTTGACATTATATAGGGGTTAGAAAATGTAAATTACAAGACCTGATGCATGTCTCGGAATGCCTGCTCTTCCATGGTTCAGGAAAAAAATGAGTGTTCTTACCTGAGTCAGTAGATTTTCGCTGTTAGGAAAGGTTTCAGTAAAAGAGGTGTTGCAGCAGGAAATCTTACACAATCTAACACATTACCTTACTAAATTGGTGAAATTTACTCAGCTGTGTAATGTACTAATCTGAGTTTATAACTTCATCCAGATATAATTAATAAACATGGAAAATTTGGCTCAAATTTTTTGGCAAATGGCAGAATATATTTGAGTGTTCCCATGTATCCATACAAAGACCAATATCTACTCTCAGTATCCCATTACATTAAAAAATGGGTCAATGGCTGACATGGTCTGAAATTAGTTGGAATGACTGTAACGTCAGTAGAAAATTGCTTGATCGCAGCAAGACTTATATTTGATCTTTTGCAAAAAAGATCAACAAATGGTTGATAGTCAAGTCCAAATCTGATTTACCGTAAGCACTTCAACTGAAATCCAAAGGAGTGTAAGTACTGAGACCAGATTTGGCCCACAACACTGACAATAAATTCCTTTTCAAATGTAGTCAGTTAAAAAAATTAATCCCAATTTTCCTAAATACCTGTAGGATGACAAGCCAAATGCATAGACCCAGACAAGTCTATCTGAAAAATTTATATTTTGTCTCCCAACCTACATAAATCCAATGCTTTTTCACTCCTGTAAATTTCCTCTCAATGGTTAGCAAGCAATAAGGCCTTTCTCAAAACACATGTTAAAAAGAATATTTGCCTCTTCAGTAGTTACAAATATATTTCTGATATGTGTTTAAATTATAATTCCTGTTACAACAGAGCCAAAAATTAGGCATAATAATCTCTCCTCTGAAGAATTTATACTGACCAAGGCTCCACATTGAAAATATTTCCATGCAGAGTTCAGTAAAATCATTCACATAAATAAAATAATTCACGTGTATAGAAGTTGCAGACTCCAGCCAAAAAGATGATGGCACACAGTACAACCACCCTGCAATTGTCTGTAATACCCACAGAGTAAACCAGGCTGTCAGGCAGCGATCTGCATTCAATTTTTATGAAACAGTTTATGCCAAATATCCATCCTCTGACTTCAAAAATTCAGAAATATTTCCAGGCCTCATACATCAGCAGATACTTACATTAGGGTGTAGTAATTTACATCATTACAAAGCTATCAAGATTGGGCTTTGCACTGGTAAATATTCCAATAAAGCTTGTTCTTAAGTTTCTAGCTTCCCCTCATTTGTATTTTACTGTTTGTGTATTGAAGCAACAAGACTGCAACAGCAACAAAAATACACAGAGCACGCTGATTTACATTGCTTCATGTTTACACTGGAGCCAAAAATACCCAACAGGCCCCACCTGCACATGTAAATTTTACTCGGGGAAATAAGACTGTGTTGCTTAACAGCAGCACTGAGGTGCATAAAGAATTAGCTCCAAAGAGAGGACCTGAATTTCAGGATCTATCCCTGAGAACTTGCCGGAGCTCCTGCTCCCATTATTTCTGTACAGCCCCAAGGCACTGCAGAATTAGCCCTGCACGATCCCAGGAATCCAAGAGTACTTAACTGTAACTGAAAGATATCCCAACTTCAGCCCTTTCCAAATGGGATCTTACAGAAGGTTGGTTATGGTAAAGACGAACAGCAGATGGATGTGTAAAACCTTTGCTAGAGACTTAATTCATTGCAGTCATGCAAAAGCATGACATAATCCTGCTCGAGCATAACAAAAAAATCAAGTAGCAAGTTAAGCGGAGAATTATTTCATTAAATTCTGACCAGAAAAACTAATTCAATAACCGTCCCTTTCCCCTTATAGCCCAGACAGCAACCACCTGGACTGTAAGATAGTCAGAATTTATCTCTAGAGAGAAGGCAGAAACGTGGAATGTCCAGCTGGAGAAATGATCAGTGAAAGTCCTGCCATTGAAAGTGAAAGTACTGAAAGAAGCAGCCAGTGGGTAAACTGAGACAGCGGAAACTGGGTTCCTGTTTGAAAAAAAATATTTTCACTGACATGACTACAATTATTCTTCTTAATTTCCCCACTCTATTGATCACCCTTTTTTTTATCTCCCTCCACCAACAGCAGACAGATAATTTTTGTCCTTTTCTTGTTCCAAAATGCAATTAAAGCCTGTCTGAAACAGACTGGTTTTTCTTTCAGAACTTTGATCTTGCTCTTTTGACCAAAACTCTCTCATCTGTACAGTACAATAACCACCTAAACAACCTCTCAAACAAAGGAAACCTATCTCAAGTTGCCCATTAAGCAATTTTCAACCAAGGTAATTTACTTCCATTGTAACCAATTAGTAGGGTACTAAGAGCATTTTACCACTTCATTATTTATGTTATCAAAGTGGGGGTGGTCTGCCACATCCAAATGTCTCGTTTCATGGCTGCACAAAAGCTTTCATTTTACATTTCAGAGTCAGAAAATCCACCATTGCTTCTTCCAGGTGGAGTTCAAACAGACATGAATGACTGAGTCTGTTTTGGTTATTTACCGGATATACCAGCAATTACAAGTGTTTCTAATTTTTTGTTAATTGAAGGTACATGACAATTGTGCTACACACTGTACTTATTTTGGCCAGATCCTCAGCTACAATAAACAAGGAGACGCCAATTATGTTAATTAACCTGTGTCATTGAGGCCAGCTGAATGTAACTGCCTCCTGGAGGTGTCTGTGTGTTTCAGGCTTGCCCTTGTTTCTTGTGGAGAAGCAGAATTACTGACTGCAAATGCCAACACAGCAAAGGCCACCAGAGTAAGCCTGGAGTGGCCTCTTCTCAAATCATACATCCAAATCCAACAGTTTTAAAAGCAACTTCTGACCTCACTTCAACACTCTGCCTTCATTCCCTTCCTCTTTTCCTCTATAGTTACTTCCATCTTTCTATGCTTGTTTCCTTCAATCACCCTCTAATCTTTTTATGGTTTATAAACAAAAAAGTATTTTAATTTTTTTGTATTTGGGGAAATAGTGATAAAATTCACTGGTGAGTAGTAAAGGGGACTCAGATCTGTGAGGTGACAGCAAACCTTGTCCCCCAGCCTTAGTCTCCAGATTACACCAACTCCTTAGGGAATCTTTCCCCTGAGTTCCACAGACATTAAATCTTCATGGCTTGACTTGCCCATCTTACAGACACATAAGAGACACTACTCTAAACTGTGACAGGCTTTACTGTTCTTTCTGCCTTACTCTCAGAGTATTAAACATCAGAATTCAGTTTCTATCTGCCACTCACCTTCCTTTGCAAATGCAACATTTACCTCCATGTGTTACCTAGTTAAACCTAGTCAATTAATTGTTTGTTTTAAGACTGGATCTCTTGCTCAGCGCCAAGAGAGGTGATAATGAAAAGTCCTCCAGACACCGGGATATCAGCTCTAAGGAAAGTGCCATGCAAAGTTCTCTGAAATATTTCAGATGTCCCAAGCCAAAATCTGTAGCCTAAATTATCTATACATTTACCTGTCTGTGAAATAGGTTTCTCTTTCCCAGCCCCTACTGTGCTTCACACATTTTCACCTGCCAAAAACTAGCACTGGGCAATTTCTTCCCACAAACATCCAAATGGGAATCCCCACTATGCAATCTCTCTTTCCCCACCGAGCAGTGGCATAACCATACTGGGCTTTTGGAAGAAGCTGATGGCTGCATCTGTCTGGGGACTCCATGTACTTTGAAAAAAAGCCCAAATATTCTCAGATTATTCAGCTTTGAAAAAAGCTTGCCTCAATTAAAGGTTTTTCCTTCCCTGCCTTACAGCCTCACCTAAGTAAGACATAGCAATACAGAGAGCATTTTTTTCTAGTGGGATTACAGACTGATTATAAAGGTTTATTTTTGGTTTTCCCCTATACAGGCAGCAGTATTCTCAGTTCATTAATCTCCCTCATTCTATTTTCAAGACTGCAACAGTGAAATACTGATTCAACAAACACATTTCCTACAAACACTGGGACATGGCACATGCCAAGCTCTCTGCAAGCAGAGCACAAACATGGGGCATCAGGGAATTTACTCCACAGAGCTTTCCTGTAAATTGGAATTACGTGCTAAGCCTGAAGGATAAACATTTACATTTCTTAACCTTATCAACAAAATGCTGTCTGTTCAACATATATATGAATATCTGGAAATCTGAAGCCTTTCAAGAGGCAGAGGTTGGGCTGAAACAATGGAGAAAATGGAGTCTTTTCTCTCCCCACGGTGCTTACACACGTTTAGTGGCACAGATGCAGCTCCTAAAGAGGAGCCAGGTAGTCACGATGCTTGCCCAGAGCCTGCTTTAGTCAGAAGCCATGAGGTCAGACAGGTCTTGTTACTGCCTTGGGCATGACCAGCATTTAGGCAATTTTTTCCCCATCAACACCCCAGTAGGAATTCTCACTGGGAAACTTAAAGGCCTCCTTGGTCTCACAGGGATGCAGTGCAAGAGCTGAGCACAAACCCTACAGATAATGACTAATCAGCTAAAAACACACCCTGCTCATTTTCCCCGTGAAATGTAGCAGCTACAGAAAATCCATTTACAGCCTGTCAAAGACGGGTGAAAGAAAGAAAGGAAGATCACAAAGGAGCTAATTCTTCATCTTTTCCCCTTTTTAGTCATTAGTCAGAGCCCATTAAGCCCAGCTCCGACTCCCCTATTAAGGAGAGAAGACCCCTGCAGATATAATGGGGAACTGGAATGTGAGGAGACCCCTGGCCCAGCCTGTGCACTGCCATCTGCTACCACCAGCTTCCTGGTGACAAGGCTTCATTACCACGAGTGTCTTCCCTTAGGGCTCTTGAATGCAGCCAGGCCAATGCTCTCAGGCTGTCTGGCTAAGCAGCTTTAGCCTGAGAAAATGTTCAGTTGTTTCACCACTGGGAATACATTTTTATTTTAGAGTCTCAGCATTTCCTAGTTAGAGCTATACTTCTAAATATTCAAGGACAGGTTTGGCCTTTAGTGGGTAAATGCTGGTGAGCAGATCAGAAAGGAATCCACAACTAAGCATCTTTTTTCATCCTGAGAGTTGATAAAGCAGCACACACAAAATGGACAGAAACCAAACTGTTAAAGATACTAGAGGATCAAATGCTATCATCAATAAAATATGAATTATAGATAATCTTCATTAATTTACTAAATTTAGTACTAAAACTACCTGTCTTTTCGAGGGACTGGAGAAATAGTCACAAACCCTGGAATGGGTGTTCCTGGTGAAAATGACACGCTGCAATTCCACATGCTGTAATTTCAATACAACATTGACCAACGCTTCGGAACATAATTCATAACTTAATACCAGCTTCATATTTACTACTTAGTAATATGGGAGGCAAGTCTTCAGAGAAACTTCCTGACATAAAATACTTTAAGTGCAGAAAGGTTGCCTCTCAGGGTGGTGAATTTGGTGCCAAAAAGCAAGGAACTTCTTGTGTGCATGGAAGCAACGTGGCAAGCTTTTGTAGGCTGCCTACAGACACCTCCCTCTTTACATTCTGCACACACTCTATCCTGCGGGAGCTGGTTTTGTTTGCAGATGACAGGGTTTCTCAGCAACGTAAGAATGCGAAGCAGAAACAGCATGTGTCAATAAGAACAACGCAGAAAGTCAGTCTTGGTTTCCTTTCACAATCTGGTAGTTTTCCTTTCATGGGTTTCCCCTACTATGCTCTTTGCCTGCAGATTACCCAACGATTTTCAAAGCCCATCTCAGGTGTGCTCCTGCTGTGTATATAAAAATGCCCCAAAGGAAAAGAGGAAATAAAGGGCATAAATGTAAGTACAGAGATTAAATGGTTCTGCTTCACATGCAACTCAACAATACAATTAAATAGTCAAGGTCCTATCTACAAAATTGGCAAAAATGTCAGACCTGATGCAGTTTTAGGTCTGTTGATAAGTAGGATGGTAGATCTTTAGCTTTGCACTCATATTCAGCCCACTGGATATTATGAGTGCTTCTGAATAATCATACTGGTTTTACCTGATCCATGAGTGGACAAGTTAAAAAGGGCTCTAATGATCAGTTTAGCATTCAGGAAATAAGCATACCAGAAAGCCATTTAAAGTTTTCTTCTTAATGGTTACATCTTGGAGTAGAACCATTGGTCTCTTTGGCACTTTTGACCACAAGTAACATCCCTCAGTACTGATGTCAGGATAGTAATCAGATTTTAAATGCGGCCCCCTAACTATCACTGAGAGCCGCTTCTTCACCGCCACCGAAATTCATTATCTTTTACATCAAGCCTCAGACTGATAGGCAATGAGGTGAACTACAGAAATAAAATGGCCCCATGTAGCCAACACCAAAGTGCTCTGACATTCACATAGCCCCTCTTTAGCTGAGGAGAAGCAAGAACAGCCTTGAGATGCAGCACTTTTGGGAAGGTCCAGCCAGCCAGGCTAAACAATATTCACTTACCAGCTCTAGCTTTGTTTGCAGAACTTGAAACCAAGTGGAAAACAATACCAGCAACTCCTCACTGCTCAGCTCCATTTGTCCTCTAACAGCTTATTTTGGGGAAGGAAAGAAACTTGTTGCTGGACACCCTTCACGCCTTCACATAGGAGCACAAAAGAAGGAAAGAAGTCATGTCTCAATTTCACCCTTCCCAGCAGGCTTATGTCCTGCATACTGTCAATCCAGCCCTGAATATTTATATCACTGCCAGTCAACAGACTGTGTTCTCTCCCAGACTGCCAGCCAAAGTGATTGCTCAGAGCCAAGCTGCTGCTTTTCTTCCCTGTCCTTTCCAAGCGCTCAACTTCATGTCACCAGATAGAGAAAGATCAGCCTGAACAAGGGGAAAATTCACACATTTTTCAGTCTCAAAACAAGAAAGCAGATTCATCCACTGTCATAAGAACCAAGGGCAGAAGGAGCAATCAATTTGTTTGATCCAAGATCTTTTGGAAGCGGTGTTGCATTAGGAGGCTCTATAAGAATAATATGAACATTTTGGTAGCGAAGCCTGTGAAGAGGCTGGTTGGAGCATCACAGCAGAGGTGACATTTAGCTGGCCACGTGCCTGCCAGCTTGAAGGGATCAATCACTGCCTCATAAGAGGAGGTGATGGATTTCAGAATGGAACAGGAGCTATAACTCAGCACTTCCAACACGCTGGATGTCACCCTGACTGTTCATCCAACACGTCCACCACATGACTAAAGGACCTAGGATAGAAATTCTTTTTGTCAGTGTCATTCCTCTGTTTTGTCATCCCCTAGATTACCATCTGACCTGATGGGATAAGTGTCAAAGTTAAATCTGCAGCATCTGTCCCACTCATTCTTAGCAGGATGTGGGGAACATATTACTTTACTAGTGATACTTGAAGAAGTTATCCTCTGAAGAGTCACAGACCGATTCTGTAACTTACTCAACACACAAGGGCCTATTTGGCCTGCTTGCAAGATGGAGATAGAATCAGCTTCTCAGAATGTTGTTTTTTTTCCTAAACTCCTCTCTAATAAAGACATTTTAATTATCCAGGACAGTTAACTTTTATTTTAATAAACTACATTTTGAAACCATTATGGAATTTCCTCATGCTCTGCAGAAGCAGGGCTCTCCTCACTAATACCAAATAAATTTTGGGATGTCAGTTTTTATTTCCTTCCCAGGCTGCCCACAGTTTTTGACAGTGGTCCAGACTCAAGGACACGATCACTCAATGAAAATAAGTTTTCAGCTAAGGACATTCATTCCCCTATTTGTTAGCATGGTTCACAGCCTCATGGCAGTGGCATTTTCACAGGGATGTGGCTCCAAGGTGAATATAGGATCATCTTTGAAATGTAAGCTTTGAAGAAATAGAGATCATTATATATACTCTTCACTGCTCCCCAGATACTGAAAAACACATTATTTTGCTAAAACTGAATTACTAATATGAAGACTTTGAAACTTGTGCTATAGAGTTCAGAGGAGGCTTCCTGAGTTCCATTAAAACTTTAAAAAAAGGATAAAAAATACGACTCCAAGTATTTTTGTCTCTATTTAACTTTTTGGCTGTCATCTTCTGATATGAGGCCCAGTATTTACTAAATTTCATCCCCAGCCCAGGCCTGTGATGGACTACTTTGACAGCACCTGTATGCACTGCATATGAGCCACACCACTCTGTTATCGGCAGCTCTCTATTTGCCCAGGGCAATAAACAGAAACAAATGTTGAAGAAAAGATAAAAGTATTTTCCCTTTTTTTCAAAAAAGCCAGTAGTAAATTACCTGTGTTAGAACAGGTCTGAGAACCAAGTTTAGATCAAACAGTTATAATAAAAATTAGAACAAGGTAACAGCTACTAACCATAAAGCAAATTGTGACCCCTGTTTAAAAGTGGCAAACAGAAAAGTCTAGAATATAAGCCTTATTTTTTTTCCTGCTTCTGAAGCAAAAGACAGAATGGGAATGAGTTCAACCTACTCCAGTTACTGCTAGATGATGCATGACTTCATTCATTCAACTTGCAGCATTCCCTGAGATTGCCAAGACTCGGAGAAGACAAAAACTTTATCCAAATTCCAGCACAGGTCTGCAGGCTTTGCACCTCCAGCACAAGCTGCAAAGCTTGGTGTTCCTTTGGGAAGCACTCTGGAGCATGGGACACAGGGACTACAGACACTCTGAAATGCCCATGTGGGCCTTATGAGTACTGAAAAACATCCATTCAAGAAAGTATTGAAGCTTTACCAAATTTGGCCACTTAACTTCAGACTTGGCAGTTGAAGCCCCAAGCAAACAACATTATTCCAACAATATTGTTTTTCCAGTGCCTGCAGAGCAGTTTTAGGCTTCTGGTTCTGGCAAGGGAAACCTCTGTTCTTCTGGTGCTCCTGAAATGGAGAATGGTTCCTGCAAGCAAAGAGGAAGAAAGCTGCAGTCACATGCAGTGTCACCCAGATGAAGTCATGCACTGGCATAACAGCGAGTGTTGTCAGTTGTCAAAGGCCATCTGTAGCCAGCAGACTTAACCTGTCATCCTGGAAAAAGATGCAAACAAGCCTAATGGGAGATTGCATTATCCTCTTCCTGGCATTCAATCAATGAAGCTTGTTCCCTGAACAGATATAGAAAACAAAGGGCCACATTCTTTCATTTTTTTTTTCTTCTTTAAAAAGAAAATCATTATTTTTTGGCAGTTGCTGTATTTTCAAAATGACAGGAAAAATAGGACAAACCACGAACTCCAGAACTGAAGAGTCACTTGTCAAACGTGGCTTGTGTGTACTCGTTTGCTCCTACAGGAAGCAAGGGATCACTCCACTGTTTGCGGAATTGACTCAGAGTTTTGATTGGAATCATTTGGAGGTGTTCTATGTAAGCAATTTGACACGCTGTTTGTGAGCTTTCTCTGGTCTTGGGGGTGTGGGGAGTTATTTTACAGTGTCAAACACGCTGTGGGAACTGCTGGAAAAAGATACTAAATAGGAGATCCATTCCTTGGAGCAGGAAGTGGAGACACACTTAGAGACGACGCATTAAATATTCCCGAGGGAAAGTAGTGATGGCTCCCAGTACACTTTGTGTCGCTCCAGCTGGTGTCAGATTTCCAAATCAACCTGCAACAGAAGCCAGATGTGCTGGGGAGAGGTCCCATCCCACCACGTGTAGGCCCCTGGGATGAACGAAGGGAAATATTCTCTGTGTTCCAGGAGGCAAAGATAAATGTGCTTTTTTGGTTAGTCCGAGTTGCAGGCAGGGGCCAAAGAAGAGGAGCACTGAAAAGTGAAAAATGAGCCTTGGGATCTGTGCCTGGTACTGATGCAAATGAAGGTGAAACTATACAAACAGCAACACAATCAGACCATTCATCAGTCCTTCATTAGCAGCTTTTCTTTGCAGCTCCATCAGGAAAGAAAAAACCTTCCCTCTTTTTATGAAGGACCAAGAGGGTTGAGAAGAAAGCCTAATTGGTGAGTGTAGGGCATGCACACTGTAAGGGCATTTGTAATGCAAATGGGCTAGCCCCGAATCCATAGGTGGTGTTAGTGTAATTCAATTTACACAGCCTTTGTACTGCGGAATCTCACTGAGCCTGTGATAGGGAACCTCAGCTTGTGGCTAAACAGTGTCTGCCACAACCAGAAAAGCTTCCAGCCACCGTGTTAAGATACAAATCTACACTTAGGCTGAAACCAAAGGCATGTCATCCCGCTCAGATTTACAGGAAAGGTCAGGTTTCCGTAATACTTGCAAATCTAATGTGCTGGCCTTGCTTACCCTCAGGAACACAATTAGTGAAAATTAGTAGTGAAAAATAATTGTTTAAAAATCTTTTACATTCCTTTTTACCAGAATAAAAGTTTTTCCTCTTCTATTCCCCTGGATGACCTAACATTACAGTTCTGTTTACATATGTGTGGATTATACTCTGGGCTCCCAGAATTCCCTACTGTGAACATTCCTGCCACTCCCCATTAAAACAATCTGATTTGAGCTTTTTAAAAACCTTTGTGTCAAAATTTTCCATCCTATTGGCTGCAAATTTTGGAGAGCTTTTGAGCAAGTAATGATTCAGCTGCTTCCAGGAAATAAGTCAGAGGAAAAAACACACTGTCATGGTGATAGTAAAAAAGAAATTTTTAGAGTTTTTAGAGGG
Source organism: Machaerirhynchus nigripectus (assembly GCA_013397975.1). NCBI lineage: Eukaryota > Metazoa > Chordata > Aves > Passeriformes > Dicruridae > Machaerirhynchus > Machaerirhynchus nigripectus. The sequence continues at coordinate 490,505 of VZRQ01010785.1, forward strand.
TTGGGTTTCAGTTTTTGGTTTTATTGTTGTTTTTTTTTTTTTAACCTGGAAGAGCATGTAACTAGTAAGGTGCATCTTGTTGTCCCTGAAATAAATGTATAAATATTAGAATTATAGAGAATCATAGAATGGTTTGGGTTGGAAGGGATCTTAGAGATCATCTTGCTCTACTCCCTACCATGGGCAGGGACACCTTCCCCTATCCCAGGTTGCTCCAAGCCCTGGCCAACCTAGCCTTGGACACTTCCAGGGATAGGGCAGCCACAGCTTCGCTGGGCAACCCGTGCCAGAGGAATTCCTTCTGTGTATCTAGCCTAAATTTCCCCTTTTTCAGTTTGAAGCCATTCCCCCTTCTCCTGTCACTCCAGATCCTGATGAAGGGTCCCACTCTATCTTCCTTGTAGGCCCCTGCAGATCCTGGAAGGTGGTGGGAGGTCTCCACAGGTGAGGTGGTCCAGTTCCCTTATCAACTTTGTGGCCTCCTTTGGACTTTCTCCAGCAGCTTCATTTCCTTCTCATGTTGGGAGCACCAGAACTGTACACAATACTCCAGGCGGGGTCTCACAAGAACAGAATAGAGGGGGGGAATCACCTCCCTCAGAAGAATTCTAACTCGGATGTACCTTGTAGAGTTTCTTGAATTTGAAGCCCCTATATTTCTAGAGATCTCAACATCTTTTACAACTCTGTATGTAATCAGAGAGTGCAAGCACTACCCACTTGCAGGATTTTGATCTGTAATTGCTGAGACCAGGTGCTAGAAGATGAAGGCACTGAAAATGAGGTCAGGAACCTGGTTACCCCTTCCCTGCCCGTGGTAACCTCCTCCCCAGTGCAGAAGGCAGATGTTCTCTCCAGACTGACACAAGGATGTTATGCAGGAAGTCGGCAAAAAGGGGTAAACTGTCTTGCCTGCACAGCTACACAGAGCTGATTCTACCTAGTAAAGATTTCTCCTATTAAAATAAAATAAAACATTGCCAGGTTACCTAGTACGATCACAGATGGGGACTTGGGGCAGCACAGCTTGTTTCTTACTTCTCACTCTTTGTTCCCATCACAACATTTGTAATACAACACATCACACTCACTGAACTGCTGATCTGTGGTGTGACAGGGCTGGATTTTAACCGCAGGGAGACAGGGAGAAAAGCAGAGGCTGAATGTTCAGCTCAGGCTCTTTGGAGGAGTGCCTTATACCACACTGGGTCCTGCCTCTGGACTCACAGAGCAGCCCTGATGCAATTCCAAGTGTGCTTGCATGTCGGCTGAAACACTGCTGCAGAAGTAGGATTAAGGGAAATTAATACTTCAAAAAGAAAGTGCAAAAATACCAATAATCCATGAGTAATTTGAAGGACTGCTTCAGGAAAACTAACACAGCCATAGAAATACCATTAAATTCTGTGGAGGCACAAGGAGGAACAAAAGAAATTCAAGACCAAAAGGGATTAAGCCTTTGGAAACAGACCAACAGCCAAGGATTCTTTGGATTTAAGGTCAGCCTTAGCCACTGGCTGCATTGCAGAAATCGTATCTGAACAGATTAGAATAAATGCAGATTTCAGCATTGTGGTGCCTGAGCCTGAACACTTGCCAGCCCTGTCCTTGATTTGACTTCTGCTTAACTCTGTGCCAAGTCTGAGCAGCACTTCTTCAAATCATGGCTGATCAATAAGGATCTTTAATGCATGAGCTGCCCTATTATGAAATATATAATCCAGATAACTGACAATAGGAGACAGAGGAATTCAGAGGAGAAGGCTGAACTTGAACACATGATGCACTATTAATTTGTGCAATGTGCTTGTGTACCTGGCTGCTACAGATAGCTGATAGTATGGATAGGTAGATGTGATTCCCAGAATCAAATCCTAGTGAAATCAAAAGGTAGGTGGAAGTTTGGTTATAGCTGGGGGTTATGTCAAACATCTGTGCCAAAGTAGTTAAGTAAAGATGGCCAGGTCCAGACATTCACATGCTGTTCTTGCCAGTTTGGAAGGGACTAATTCCTTTCAATCAAAAGGTGGGCATACAAAACAACAGAAATCAAAACTGGAGAAACAACTGTCTGTGGTGTTCCCAAACCATCCACAGGCTCAGATGCAAATCTTTAATTCTAGCTAAAATTAGCACAGCTGGTATTTATCAACCTGGATTTATTTCAGACTCTGCCTTTACATCTCCCTTTACATGAAAATAACATGCCTTTAGAACAATTTAACATGCACAGCTGCTGAACCTGTCTAAGCATGACTCAGAGTGAAACATGAACTGCACAGCAGGAAAACATGGCCCTTGCTCTGGGATTTCACGGGCTTAGATCCCAACTCATCATGATTCACATTTGACTTCAAGGAGAAGCTGAGGCAATGACCAGTATGCAAGTGACCCTAGTGGGGCCTAAAAGAACACAAACTAGAGAACAGTGCAGGATGCTGAACATTGGACAGTTTAGCTCACTCTCTACAATTTAAATCCTTAGAAATTGGAATTATATGGGAGGTGTAACGTTTCTTCAGTGAAGTAAAAAGGCAGGCGAGACCTCCTCTGAGACCGCCCTGAGGTTCAGTTCTGAGAAAAAGGAATAGTCAGTTTGGCTGACTCAAGTTTGCCTGTTTTTCTGGTTTTTTAAGTGAAGCTGACTCACATTTTGTAAATTGTTAGTAAACAAATTTTCAGAAATAAAATGAAGAAGGTCACAAAGAAAACTAATGACTATTTCTGATGGGCATTTACCTACAGGGCGTTTGCAGGGCAGTCTGTGAGAGAATAACATGGTCACATGGCCTCTTGAATTAAGAGGCAGTGCTAAAGCCACATGCAAACATAACTGGATTTAAAACTGGATACCAGTTAAACTTCACAGATTATATCAAAAGAATTAAAACCATCCTTTTTTCTCATACGTAATTCTCAGGAATTTATTTTAGTAGTATCAAAAGAGTTATTGCTATCTGGATGCAGTTTCAAGATCCCTCTTAGATGGAGAATGGACCCAAGCCATGATCCCCTTCCACTTCAGCATCCTTTCTTGCCTAATTGCTGATGCTTGTGCAGACCTTAAAAACATTCTACAAAAATTACTGGCCCCATCTAACATTTGTTATTCACAGTGGATAAAGCTTTTCCTATAGCACACAGAATATTTTCCCTAGATTGAAGTGGAAAAACCAGGACTGGATGGATCCTTACTGAAGCCTGAGATACAATTCATAGAAACCAAAACTAGTTTTAAACAAGCCTAGCTTGTTTGACTGAGACCTGGAAGTTCCACGGCTACAGCAATCCTGAGGAGTCTGCCATGGGCTAATTTTCCCTGTTTCTGGACAGCCTAGTTCAGGGTCAGGTTGGGTTCCCAGAAGCCACACTGCAATTTCCAGTGCAGACATGGCCTGAGGGGGAAAGCCAGCACTTGCATTCAGCCTGCAGTCATCAGGACTATCCTGTCGGGATTACATCACCCTGGATTTACTTTTCCTTTTTAAAAGCAGTCCTTCCAGATGATACAGCTCAAAAATAAAGCAAAAGAACAGCAACAGAAGTGCACTGGTTTCTTTAGTTCAGGGACACTAACAGTGGAGAGGCGTCAACAGCTCTTATCAACAACTCTTATTTCTGTATCCTTAAAAAAGAAGATATTCTCAAAAAGCCCTTGTGAGGGGGAACTAATAATGAGTGCTGCTGGGTAATTTTGATCACTAATACATGCTTGGGAATCTCCTAGGCAGTGGCCAAGATGATCTATGTGTGAAGAGGTCCTTTTGGCTGGATGCTGGTGTGCACGAAGAGACCAATTTAAAGCACAGGCACAAAACAACAGATGTTCTGATGCACTGGAAAGGAAGGGGAAAATAGTGTTACCACAGAGCTTGCCAGGTGTGTTAGCACTGCGGCACAGAAGTTTCATATCTCATGCGCAGCAGGAGGTATTTCTGGAAACCAAAATACTTCCATGTAGCGCAGTCTCCATTTCCCAGGATAAGGAATAATTTATCATACACAGTTCAAGAGCAAAATTATAAGGCACAGTCCATGTTCATGAGAAAAGTTTTTCTCACACAGGGTAAATGGAGATTCCCTTAATGGACAAAATGAAAGGTTTTCTGTTCTGTCAATTCTGCCAAGGGTGATGTCAAAGACACAATATATACCTGACATCCAGATGGAAAAAAATCCTCCTTATTTCTAGCCCAGGGGAAATTCAGAACTAGAACTGAACTTTATAAATTAAGTTTTTAATGGGATTCCCACAGACCTTCAAACAGCCCTTAGATGCGAGGGAAGTTAAGATCCAAATTAAAGCTTCTCTTTTAGGTCTCCCTCTATGTCTGAAAACATCTGTCACACATGGGATTATCCTGTCCTGAAGTGTGGTAGTTCAAAAAGAAACATGAACATCTCCCAGGACCATGCTCAAAGCAAGTGGGAGTGGGTTTTCTGGTTTGGGGAAGTGAATTCAATGCTTGCCAACACCAGTGTCTCAGGCAGAAGAACAGCAGCTGTTGAAACTATCACACTTGTGTTCCTAATATTCAGCTTTTACATCAAAAACTGCTAATAGTACTAACAGCTACATTACTTGTGACTAAAAATGAGAGTGAGCCAAATGAGTAAAAAGCAGCAAATTTGAAGCAAATTTCCAATTATGAGTAAACTCTTTTAGAAACTTCAGGTTAAATGAACCACAGATGCAATTTGTTTATGGCCATATTGTAAACTGTGGGAAGACTGGTACAGTCCAGTGTCTCTCAGTTTATTTGGAATGAACGGAGTTTGCCAAATGAAGAGGATGTCTCTGTCAGTTAATGTGTGATCTCAAGGACAGCAGTGCCTGGCACATTAGCTTGGTACCCTTATTCTATCATAAGAAAGATTAAGACATATTTCTATCAGATCAACACTGTCTCAGCACTAGGAAAATATTTATCCTTCCAGTTTCTTCTAAGATAGGTGCAATTATTATTGTAATTTTACACAGGGCAGAATGGTAACAGAGACAAATCAGGTCCCTTAATTACCACACACTGAAAACCTGACAGTGTTGTTCCAGGTTAAACTTTGTTCTGCAAGCAAACATATTTATTTAGCATTTATCTCTATCCCAGGAGCCATGAGCAGCTCAACAGGGATATTTGGAGATTGTTGCTTCTCCGTGTTTGGGGCTTCAGCAACAGCCGACCGATGCGCCCAGCCAGGCCATGCAGAGTGATGGCAGCCAGAGCTTCCACGCTGTGCAGAGGGCTTAGACAAGGACATTTGCAGTCATGCATAATCCCCTCAAGTCCACAGACAGTCCAAGTAACATCTATATCCACTGACTTTAGGGGCAGACACTCTTAAAGGCTCAGGGTGTCATGCCTGGAACTAAGTTTCATTTTCCGTAGCAGCAAAGCAAGATTGGTATTTACTGCAGAGAGCTATTACAAGGGTTGCATAATGTTGGCAGAGTGCTGTGAGCATGAAATATGCCTCATATCATTAAATATGTGACAGATGTACCTGCAGAGAACTCATTAATTCTAATTTCTATTCCTGTTAGTCTAGAAATATTAGCATCTAATTGTTAGTTTCTAAAATATTCTGACAAACTTTTTTTAACTGAAAAACTGTGTCAGCATTTATTTTGGAATATCAGATGAAGTCTGTTCTTTTGTATGCCCCTCAAGTAATGTGTTACAATAACCTCAATTACCTAACAGAAAATGGTGGGGCCTCAGCAGGAAGGCTTTCTGCAAGGCTTTAAGGAGGAGCTGGGAGATCTCTGCTCAGTAAATCTAAATGAAGAGGGACAAGAAAATTCTGAAAATGAAAGCCAATCCCACTGCATGTGTAAGACACAAACACTATGGCAGGACTGTAAGTATTCTGAGGTTTTATTGCAGGGCCCATGAAGGAGCAAAGGGCTGAGTGGAGACACAGCCAGCAGCAGCGTGCTGTGTTCTGTAACTGCAGTCTGGCAGAGAGAAACCCAAAGGAATTTGCATATCTTCTTTCCTTAAAGAACATCTAGTGGAAGAAATGCTGAATTTCTCTCTTCTGATACTTTTTCCCCCCTGGAAGTCTCAAGATCAGTTCATTCTACACAGAAACCAGGGCCTGGAAGTAATACCAATAGCTGTGTACAAAACCCTGCAAAAATGAATCCATCCATCTTAGTGCCAGACAGAGCTCACCCTCCCAAACACTGCTTCCCCGGAAAGGACGGCAGGACACCACATGTTGTTCCGTACAACAGCATATGGGGACCAGGAATTTACTGTAGGTTTCCCCAGACTGCAGCTTTGGGGACAAAATCTTCTATCAGCTTAGACCTCTCAGCCTGACTCGCTAGCATCTGGTGACTTGAAAGCCTGACAGAGGAAAACTTCATTTAACCAGAAAGATACCAAAAAATGGGTATTCATAGCACAGCAGCAGTACCTTTGCAAACACCGAGTAAGAAAACCAACTGTGTGTGAGAAAAAAACTAGACCATGAAATTGAAACACTGCTTTAACACCACAATTTGCAGCAATTACAACTCTGGCCAGTAGCAAAGTTGGAAATAAACTTACTGGCCAACAGATCTTTGCAGGAAAGAATTACTTAATTATTTGGGGAGGGAGCTAAAGAGAAGGGAAATACAGAGAATAAACATGTGGGAGTGTAAACATTTGCATAGTGTGGCAGCACAAGTGTGGACAGGAGAAATCCCGGTGTGGGTTTGCTGAGCTGTTTCCCACAGTACACGTACACAGCAGAGAACAACTGCATTTGCATAGGCAAATCAGGGCAGTTTTCCCTCTCTGCTCACCTCACTGCCAATTATTTATTTTTTATTTGATGGTTATGTTAATCTAGAACACAGGTCTGTCTCGCTGAGGCTGAGGGTTGTCTTTGTTCATGGAATAACATGCTCAAACACTGCAGCAGGAGGCCTCTGCCAGTGACTCCAAAAGTCTTAGAAGCTTTTTCTTCCAAGTGTGCTCAGTGAGTAGTAACATTTCCCTAGGATCTGAGGGGTTTTACTGCCACAATTTTATTTATAATTCTAACTAAATATTCACAGGCTTCATGTCTACCTTTGACTTCTTTTTGTTTGATTAGGTTTTTGGATCAGCACAGTGTGATATCCCACCACAGTCTCTGCCCATTCCTTCAGTACCTTGCACACTGCAATTTCATAGAACTCAGGGTCCCAGCTGAGTGCAATGAAAGTCTGGGATCTGTTTCTAAGCAGTACCATAACTCTTAAACCTCTAATAATATTTGCACTTTGGGAAACCAAACCCAATTTGGGTTCTTAACTAGCATCACTGCAAAAAAATAGCTTTTTCTGTGAAACAAATCACGGCGCATAAGCAAATGGCATATTGAACTTCTGAACTACTGCTAAGTAAGGAAGCAAACCTTAGGAAAGGATAATGTTGCTTTGAAGTGCAGCAAGGCTGAGAAAATGTTTTTGACAGGTCTTAGGAACGGACTTCTGCTCAGCTTGGCACATTTTCTTTGTGCCACCCTGAACTATACTGAGAATTACAAAGAGGACACATGGAAGAGAAGAGACAAAGGGGCTTGTAAAGGGTCAAATAGTTCAACAGAAGCCAGAGAATAAATGGAAATTATAGACACCAGTTTCATACTTTGAATCCAATGCAGAACTTCAATGACATGTCATTTAGGCTACATGTTAAACATACTTAGGTAAGTAATACATTATATGCTACAATACACTGAAAAGAGCACATTTGAAGCAACTTCTGTTCCATGTACTCTGTGGGATTTTATCTGTAGGACTATTGAAGGGTATTCCTGCTACTCTCTCAGTAAAGCTATTAGTATAAATGGGACCAACTCCTACTGTCACAGACAGCATAATGCTAAAAGGTTTAATAGGCTGTTTGGCAGGAGACAGACAGAATAGATTCAGCTGCTAAAATGGTGACACTGACACTTTGCCCTTCGTTACCCGTGTTCTTATGTTTCCCCACAGAAAAATCAGTGTTGGATGGTGCAAGCTGTCAGTCTGTGGGTTTGTAGTTAGGCTGCACTACAATGGCCCTGCTTCACAAAGAGGAATTTATTTCCCAGGAATATTTGTAATCTGTTGCTATTAAAGGTTTAATTAAATATAGCTTTAGGGTACTAATTAACACATAATAATTACATGCTCTGACTCTCCTCCACACCCATCATCTAGCAAATATACAAGATTAAATCAAACTAGGTGCACAAAGTATATTCATGGCATAGCCTCGCTTCCTTCCCATTGAATTCAACAATAAAGTTCTGAAATAATCAGGCAGAGAACTCTGGAGAGAACAAATTGCCTAAAAGTAAATTTTTGTATCTTGACAAGCTGGCATTACATGACAGTTTCAGTATTCATTTATGGGTCACAGTTTTATTTCCAGTCCTGCCGACATTTTGAGGCACATGGGACACACCAGGGAAAGGACACCTGAATAGAATGGCACAGACACATTGGGGACCATGAAACAGCTAAAAAGAAAGACATGTGGGGGAAAAAATAATCATCCAATCCAGCAAAACCAAACCAAGTTAAATAATATGGTATTATAAATATAAATATTGTGCTTTTCCAACCAGAAAATGCCCAGGCAGTTTTCTGCATCCTTCACAATTAATAGGCCAGAGCATGCTTCCCAGAGTTCTCTACTCCCTCAAGAATGCTTATCTAATCCACCTTTAATCCCTCTGTGTTTTCACCTGAGTGCTGAGAGGAAGAGAAGAAAGCTCCAACATCTAGGCTCCCATCTTAATCTCTCCAATACTTATGAGAGCAAAGAAATACTTGGACACATGTTGCAACGCATGACTAAGCAAAAAAAAAATTCATGACATGCCATCCCTGTTACACCCACCCAAGGAATTATTTATTTGCAATGACCCAGCCTTCTGCAAGGCTTTACAAGAGGTTTATCTGCCATATGAATTTATTTCAGACAAGTCACTACTTAATGAAGCCACATCTGGAAGGAGGGATTTTTTTCCTCCTGCCATGGGCATTACCCTCTGAATCCTGCAGTGCTTGTCTGTCCCTGTCACTAGCACTGCAACCAGCCTTCACACAGCTTCGGTTCTTACACGGAGCAATGGGTCGGTGTCGCTTTGGTGCACTACTTGTTGCTGTAGGATTTAACCCCTGGAGACATCCCACGTGGAGGTCCTTGGGATCTGCACCGGGTGACACCGAGCCAAGGCCCGGTGCGGCACTCGGTGTTCTCGGGCGCCACCTGCCGGCAACTCATTGATGACGGCCACCTCTGCGCTTCCAAGAGGACTTTTGCCTTCCAGAGATGGAAGTGTGCTACCCACAACGTCCAGCAAAGCTCCTAAACCACACCCTGTTCTGTTCATGCTGCTGCTGGTGCCCCACCGTGTCTCCACAGTTGATACCAAGCCCCCAAATGTAGGTCTCGACTACATGACTCTAAAGCCTTGTGGTCATTCTGACCAGCAGGGAGGCTGATTCACCTTTTGATAAAAGTGTGTTTTGTGCCAAGATCTGGACTCAAAACCATGAATCCCTCAAGACCACGAATCCCTGTTTCCCTGCAGCTCACAAACACATGGATGTAAGATTCCAGGTCGTGCCTATTCCTAGTCCAGACTTACTCTCTCTCTGCAGACAAAGGCATCCACACACTGTTCTGGAAAGAACAAACTGCTGTTTTCATGGATCTCTGCCATTCCAAACCCAGCAGAATAAATACCTCCAAGAGTCAGATATTCCCATGAGGCACAAGAGAACTCGGTATTTTTTGTGTGTGACAAACAATCCAAATTTACAAGTGTATGACTCAAAGAGGGAATTTCCAGAAGCATTTTAGAATGGGAAGACCATTGCGCTGTCCCTCTTCAAAAAAAGCCTCCTGCCACATGCAGGCTGTAGAATGAGGAAGAAATTCAGCTCTAAAATTCTCTGCCGATGACACAAAACTCAATTTGGAAACATTAGCTAAAGAAAAATACAAACCTGTTCCTAAAACCACAGCTATGAAGACAAATTGCATATACTCACCAAATGGAAATTAGAAGTATATTTAATAGCAGGGCTTAGCAGAAGCAAGTGTACAACTATTAAACCCTGTCATACATTTTTTTGCCAAAGGATCAACCCTAAGAATAACTAAACCCACCCTGTAAGTATCTCAGTGCAAAGAGGATTTAGACATGTGCAACTAATGAGGGATGTATTAATCCTGATGCATAAGAATATTTATACCCATACTCAGTGCTGAAGGAAAATCCTGAATATAACCTTGTATTCAAATATTCCATGAACAGCTGCCAGTTCCTGTTTGCACTTCAAATCCCAGCCTGGAATGCAACTGCTGGGATGCAAATTCACGCAGCATTACTTGTCTGTGAGTCTAATTAAAGATACAGACCTGATGCAAGTGCCAAAGCAATGCTGGTTCAGCTGCACGCGGCACCGATCCTGCATCACTCCTGTGCTCACACAGAACATTCAGTAACCCACCAGTCTTCTCTCCAGCCCAGGTTCAAAGATCCCAAAGGAGAAAACTACACACAAGTGAACAACACTTCCATAATACCCATAATGTAAAGAAATACCTCTTCCTAACCAGAATAATTTCACTTTTCAGAGTTTTCAGTTCAATACTGATACGACTGTAAGCAATTCCATTCATTCTTTGGGCTTCTGCATCTCCTTCTACTGAAGAGTTCAGTGAAAAGGAGCTTTTTGTTTGCTAAAAAAAAAATCCCCAAAAACCAAAACTGACTCCCCTAGAGGAATTAAAAAGGAAAGGTGTACAAGCTATACACCCACCAGCTGAAGGGCCACTGGATGACAATATTTTCTACCCAAAAAATAAAGATATACCTGTCTTCTGGCATTCCTTTGGTCTTTGTTATGGATTCATGGATGTTTTCTTGAGCATGGCCTGCTGTTTACCCAGGAACATTTGCATTATTCGGTTTTCACAAGGAGTGCCTATGCTCCCTTAAATTTCTGTATCCTCTCTTTCCTTTTTTTACCATCTGAGAGTTCAGAAACAATATTAAACTTTCCTCTTCTCTTTCCTCCTTCGTCATTTGCATCCAGGTCTCCTCTTTCAGCTTTCCTTTCTGTGCAGCAATACATTGTCCCTCTCTGCTCTTCCTGCTCTTGAGACACCGATTTTTTAACAGATGAAAAGGGTAACAAAGCAAAACCAACTATTTACGTACCGGATGATGCGACACATACAATTTCATGGAATAATATCACACATTCATGGTACAAAGTCACAGCGTTCCACCAAATGGGAGATCCTGGATGCTCCGCCCCAAAACTTAAATACCAGTTAAGTGCCTCAGATTCCAGCACAGAATCACCATCCCTCTCACCAGCTCTTATATTCTGTTCTTTCCATAGCACTTATTACCTTGCAGATGACTCTTAACTAACTTTTCTTCCCCTTCTGACACCTTTCCACTGACTTTACCACTCCCTACTCCGATCTAATAAATTCTATTTATTCCTCCTATTGGTTCTAAAATCTACATTTCATTCCAAAGAATTCCCTTTATGGAGCTGATACAAATGTAGCCAACTGGTCTTCTCAAGAGATGAACTTCAAACTTGGAGGCAAAGTGTAAAAACTTGAATGAATATTTGTTCTGCAGCAGTGGCAAAACCACTTCCACCAGCCCCCTGCAGCCTTTGGGAGCACTCCCCAGCCCAAACAGCACGAGCAAGTCTGCCAACATCTTTGTTCTGCTGCTGCCTTCACTCCCCATTTTAATGGAAAAACACACAGGAGGAAGTTATGATTTCTGTTACCATGCTGCACAAGAGCCCTGCTCACGAACCAGACTTCATTGCAGGACAACTATATATAGAACAAAAGACAATCAGGGCTCCAAGGAATTTACTCTCTGAGATGAGACACAACACATGTAAATTTTCTACAAGGGAAGTAATGAGATAATAGTATTGGCCAACATGACAAGTGCTAATCATACAATTATGACCAAGATTTTTGTCAGCATTGCTGTAAGAATTCATTTCAGAACTTTCAAGAAATGACCACGAAAACAAACGATTTGATCCAAACAATGCAATTGTTTGCAATTAAGGAGGAAAATCTTGTTGTTGATAGTGACTTTGACTGCAGTGCTACTTCTAAAGATTAAGATGCTTTTTTTTTACTGTAACTGACATAATGTAAAGCTTTTTTGCACAAAACAGCTAACAGAGAACAGCAATAAAATTTATGTGAAGGAAAACCTGGATCCTTCATAAGATGTGATAAATATAAATGTCAAGTTCAGACAATCAATTTTAATTAACTGGAAATCAGAATTGCAAAGACAGACTGAACTAAAGCCTACAGAGTGTTCATGTTCTGTTACTGATGAAATAAAAGTAATAGCTATTAAATCAAATTATAATGAAGAGGTAATGTTAAGAACTAAGAAACATTTATTTTTCATCAGTGTTAAGTTTAAAGAAATTTCAGTAACAAGTTCTCACTTTGACCAGCTTTGATAAGGGGATCAATACCACAAATGCATTTGCAGAAATGCTAATGGAAAGTGTGGGGGGGTTGTGCTTTTTTTCCTTTTAATATTTTCTTTCTTAAGAGAGGATGATTATAGACACCATCTTCCCTACTTGGTAAACCAGCTACCAGAAAGCTTCCGATTCTGATTCTTGATGCAAGAGCCCCCCAAGACATAGACCATGGTCTCCTGAGAGCCAAGGGGAAGGGAAGCCCTGAGTGCTGGCAATGGCTCCTTGAGGTTCCACTGGCCTTCTGTGTGCCAGAAGAGCTTTGCTACTGGCCCAACACAGATCAGATGAGATGCCTCATCCCAAGTTTACCGGGTAATGTCACTTGCATGAACCCCTAAGCACACCACCAGGAGGATATCAACACTATCCAGCACCTGGCACCTCATTCCATCTGCTCACCTCTTCCAAAAGCCAAGAGAGGGAAAGAAGCTGCTGCAAATTGGAAACTTAGTAAGCAGCATAACTGCAGTGCTTTGAAGGAGCCTCTGGCACCATTGTCTGTACAACAAGGGCAAATATCTTCTCTGAAACATGTACTAATATTCTCCCTCCTCTTTCCTCCACCCTTTCTACAGCCCTTGGGAAATCTCTCTCCTCCCACTCCTTACAGTTTCCTTCTGTGTTCCTCTGCTGCTGAATGATCCTGTTGCCTGAGCAACGGCAGCTGAGGAGGGGAGCAGGGAGACGGGCCTGGCCCAGTTGTGTGCTCTGGCAGCAGCTCTGCGCTCTGACCCCACAGTAGCAGCCTCAGGAAATGAGCAGTTCAGCTGAGTGGGGTGCAACCTCCTTATTAGGTGCTGGGGATTTTGCAACCACCTTGTATTTTTGTGCAATTATGAATAAAATAACCTAACACTCAAGGCTGTCAAGCAAGTGGTTGTTAGCTTATCTACACACCCAGATGATATTCATAATGCAACCACATTTGTTACTCTTTAATTTTGGTCCTAGTAGAACTCAGATGTACAAATTAACCAGCAATTAATCTCTAGAATCAGAATCTGCTCTAAAAAAATTCAAATTATTATGCAGTGTCTCTCTCCCCCCCTGCTCTTTTCATTGTGTATTTTGGAATTCAGAAAAGTAACCAGAACAGAAGTGTCTATCAATGACCTTTCTAGATCTACTTCAATATTTGTAGTGTGCTTTCTTTTCATCTTTGCTGTCTGTCTCTTGGTATTTGAGCAATATCTGGTGAAATGAGAATGTAGTCTCAGTGCTATAGCTGTGCAAGAAATAATAATCTCTGCAAGATACCCAGCAGAGATTTCTTTTCTAATATTGTTTTATTGGAAGAAATATTTTTTTAATAGCATTCTTCTTACACAGTTTTGTGTTCCTACAGTTTATGAAACTCCATGGGTTGACTCCCCCTCCCTCAATGGTTTACAATCAAAATGCTTGTAATTGGCTACTTGCTGCTCTGATGATAACAGGAGGGAGGGTTGTGCAGATTTTCCTGCTTTTGAGCAACTATCACTGGGAACATCAAGCACGGAGTATCTGTGCTGATACGACTTAAATTAGTATAGCTACTATGACACTTCGCTCTTTTTTATTAAATTGTTATAATTTTTACTCCTGAAGTAAAAGCACAGTTAGTTAGATGTTCCAGATGCATCAGGCACTAATAGTGAGTTATTGGGAAATGATTTGACCTTTAAAATTTCATGTCAGTGTGAGCTTCATTCAAAATTAATTTACTCCATGTTATCCAACTGCCTTCAGCAGCTGCATGCTTGCTAATCCTGTCCCTTGCACTGTATTTATAGAACTTTAAAAAAAAATTTTTAGACTATGCTTATTTTTGTTGAGCATAAAATAGAGAACAACTGGAGTTAAAGCCCCACAGACCCAACCACAAAAAGCTCAGAAGCTAATCCTTCATTTTTTGCTCTGCTTTCTTCAGAGATAACCTACTTCCATTTTCAGCTATCCAGCAGAATAGTCAGACTGAGTATCACTGAAGCAAAAACACAGTCCAGAATATATGGCTTACTAAATTCAGGGAGAAGCTTTAATTAATGAAGTCTGGAGCACTGGGACTAGACAGCAGATTCCATCAATTAATTTGGAATAAAACTACCAGGATTTCCCAGCATATCTGGAAGTTTCAAAACCATCTGTCAAAAGTGTTCCTGTCTCTAAGCCACAGGTAATTGTGCTTGGGAGAGCCTGGATCACTGGCCAGAGGTGCCTTTTGCACAGCTCTGATGGCTTCAACAAATCAGGTGGCTGTATCCAGCTTTCAGAGCAGAAAAAGAGTCGTGGAGTTCAGGGAAGGAAAGGGACTAAGGCCAAACATCCTTAGTGCGACTCATGGATTTCAATGGGATTACAGAGGGATGGAAATAGACCACATTTACCATATTAGGTCACCATGCTAATATCATTAATCTTCTGTCAGGGAAAGATTGCTCCTCCCATGCTGAGATTTCAAGTATAAGGATAACTGGCCCATGGGGGTACAAGGAAGGTAGAAAAAAAAGTGAAATGATGGTAAGAGCTTGAAGAAACAACATAAAAATTTTGAATATCCTGATTTCCCTTAAAAGGTCCTAATGAATATGACTTATAGACTCTTATCCACATAAACCCTCATCAATACATTTATCATTTATCTGTTTATCAACACAAATTCTTTTATACAGATAACCTTCTACCTGTGGTTTTCACTTGGTAAAAGCAGTATCACAAAATTTTATTTAGCTTTGGATAACTTCAGAAAACCTAATTCTCACATCACATAAGAGATTTGTGATTAAAACATGCAAAAAGCTTAGTTATGGCCATCTCCACTCCATAAAACTTGTCAGAGTAATATTAAAAAAAAAACAACTCAGAAAGACAAGACTTCAATAAAAATAATATTATGACTTCCTCAAGCTCTAATGAAATTTCTTAGCAAAGAAGTGGAGCAAAACCATCTTCCATGTGGTAAGAGCACTCAGCTGGAAGTGGATCTTGGATGGGCTTTGCACTTTTTCCAGTGAATAATGAATTAAAGACAGAAGATGGATAATGAATTCCTTTTAAATCAGAAGAATTCCATGAAGCAGGAAGAACAGCTTATGACTTCCTCCTTCAGGTAAGTGTCCTGAGCATTAGGCTATGTAAGTAACCTCCCATTTCATCTCAGTCCCATAGCTTTAATCTCCCATTCAGTACGATCGTGTGACAGCCTAATTTCTTCATAAATCAAGGCATAAAGCTGTGGTTGACCTTTGGGAGTGACTGCAGCACACCAGTCAAGCACAGACAGGAATGAATTCAGCTTCTCAGAGCTTGGCAATAATAAATTGCATAGGACCATGACGACATATTTTGACTAGGCAGTTTCATCCAAAAGTCAGTCAGACACTGAGAAAATGATAAATTCGGAGTTTGATTAATAAATAAGAAAAAAGAAATATGAGTACTGCCAGTATCCAAAACATTTCAGAATCACTCTTATCAGTGAGGTGACAGGACAGCACTGGTGCTTCTCCTTTTGCAAAACCACCTACCTTTTCTTCTTCAAAATAATATCTGAGATTGGAGACAGAGTTTTTATTTTTTCAAGAAAAAGTGACTGAAAATTCTTGAGGTTGCTGACTAATACATCTAAATTGGTTTAAATCCCAGTTGATGGTTAGCAACTGAGTCTTGGATTGGGAGACACCAAGTTCTTCTGAAGGAAAGAGAGACATACAAGGCCACACCAGTACAATCCTTCCCAATTTGCTTTAGACAGTATTCATTTGACACTGCACCTGCACTTTCTTATGTAGCTTGATTTCTAAAACTTCAGAGGATGCTGAATACAAAACAACTATCAAGTAAATATGTCAACAACAGACGAACCTAACTCAGGCCTGCCACTTGATCACGCATCCCTTCCAGAAATCCCTGTTGGCACAGTGAAAATGGCTACAAAAGAAATTAAAAAAACAAAAAAACACCCCACTTTGTGGTTTGTTCCATTACTGCCTTGTTTGATTTAACAAGCACTTTCATTTCTCAGCTGCTGCAAACACTAAACAAGAACCACGAAGTCAGTCTGGGGAGCGTGGCAGTTACATCTGCACTGCTTTCTTGCATGATGTCAGCTTCTGCACAGTAACAATGTCAGTGACCTTTTTATTCACTGTTTTCACTCTTTTGGTCAAAATCTGTCTATATTACTATGTAAATAAATGTAAATTGAGTTACGTTCTTAAGGCTCATATACTTAAGGGCATATCACTCTACATGCTGAAAAGTGACCTTGCATATCTTTCTCTGTTCCTCATCCACACAATACTTCCAATATCTGCAGACTTGTAATTCTTCTTTTAACTGCAGTTCTCTTGTGAATCCTAACTCTGCAGATTTATGTATATAATAAATATGCTTTTAAAGAGTGCCAAAATATATTAAAACTGAAACAAACCAGCAGTAGCTACATGTAGCTTAATTAATGAGATAAATGTTATTTAGGAACATGTAGCACAGTTACAACGGCAAATGACATTCAGTATTCTTCCTGTTGATACTGGCTGTGGGCTGAGAGCTGAAAAGAGGCTCTGCCAACAGGCACCCAGGGAATCTGCAGCTGGGCATCTTCCCTTCCTTATGGCTGAATTATCCATTTCTTAATGATCAGCCTGGGCCAAGCTCTCATACTGGCTCTTACAGTTTAATACGGTCCACAACCCAGACAATTCCCACAGCAGCCCAAGGAGCAGGTGGATGCATTAACCAAAGCCTACATTTGTTTTAGGCAGGCGTTTGTTGTTTTGGCAGGATTTGTTAGATTATCTTGATAATCTAATTTGTACTATGACTCCAGCAATGACGTAGCAGAGAACAAACCAAAAAGACCAAGCACTGGGATGTGCCTACACTGTATCCCCTTTGTCCAGCTCCCTAATGAGGGGCCACTCAGAGCAGTTCACTCCCACTGACTCTAAACCCTTGTGCAGACCACCAGACCTGATGCACTGAAGCTGAGAACATAGATGCATAGACCATTTCCATACCATTCCAGAGCTTTCTTCTACACGGAGAATACACTTACAGTTAAAATACAAACATGCACACATTCTCACACAGACCTATTAAATGGGCAAATAACTGATATTTGTTGGTAAAAGCACTCTAAGCACTGTTTGTGACGCTCTGTTTCCTACAGCTCATCCAGAGCTAGAAAGATTCTTCACTTGCCTGGTGTAAGCGCTCCCTCTGTTGTTGTGCAGAGGAACTACCAGCAAACATGTTCCATCAGCCCGGCATCTCTCTGATCTTCAAGTACTCCATCCTGAGATAACTTTTCAGGCTTATTTTCTCCCCAAGAAACTTCTGTCTCGTCCCAGTCTTCCAAAGTGCAGGTGGTATCATTTAGAATAACTATGCACCTAAGCAAAAGTAAAAACCACATTTAAATATCTTGCATTTGCCCTAAAAAGCGTTTTACTTTTCATATTAAGCATATTCCAGAACTCACTCACTAATTCCAATGTGGATTAGAAATCCAAAGACTGAGTTGAAAAAAAAAAAGGTGATGAAATTAATGACACATAAGAGAAATAGTGTTTATTTTAGTGCAAAAGATTTAGAGTCCAAAATCCCTGCTTGCACTCAAAATCATTTCTGAAACCCGTAACAGCAACAGAATGACAGAGGAGCTGCAGGCACAGAAGTCAAGGGCAGTTTATTGGAGCAAGACACAAAAAGCACAACAGATGCAAATAACAATGTGTGGATGCAGAAAACTTATTTTTCAGAAATTTTGTCTTTAAATTCAAGCACTTCTCTTAGCTAAGTCCAGGCAGATATGTGTTAGCTTGTCTGCAAAGTGGTTTCCTGGCACTTGCTGCCCATGTGATTTGCTGCAGCTGTCTGCCCTTGGCTTGGGTTCCTGCTGCCTGGAGAGCTTCTGCTCTTGGTTCTGGCAGTGCAAGAAAAAGCCTCTCTGAAAGCTTACAGACTTGGAACCAAGCAGGATTCTGTTTATTTTTGTGTGTCCTAAGCACTAAGTGCTGAGGTTTCAGGCTGCCCAAGAGTCAGCTCATAGAGGTTCCACTAAAAGCCAAGTGCCTGCAGAGTTCTCTCCATGGAAAGCTGCCCAAAGGAACGTTGAATCCTAAGTAATTTGTAGGCTGGAATGGGAGCTAAGTTAAAATTTCAAGTTTTAAAGTTTATTATTAAAATTTTGTTGTGTTTTCTTTCCTGGCTCATTTCTTCCAACAGCCCAAACCCACCCTTTTTGTGATGGACTGAGGTAAAAAACAGCCCTCATAAATGGAAATTGTAGTTTTCTAATCCACTGTTGACTGAGACAGTGAATTAATGCAGTGTTAGGACAGCTTTCCAACAGAAAGAAGCAATCATCTGAAAAATCAACTAGCAAGATTATTCTGTATTTGTGTATGGTTACCTCTCCCTTTCCCTGCCATAAAGCCCCACAATGATCTTGACTGATCTCCCTGTGGAAAAGCTGCTGGTGAAATTAAAATCTAACCTTTCACTTGAAAACATGGATATAAAGAATATTTTTTCCTGTAAATAGAAATGTCCTAGAATGACAAAATCAAGAAACACTACAAGACACAATAACCTGAAAATCATCCCATAATATGGTCTGATATATGGCCAGGAAATAAAGTAAGAATTAAAAATGGTATCTTAACCAAGCAACAACAGTCTAAGGAAGAAAACACAGAAGAAAGAAAAGGACACATTTTACCATTGGCAGGTAATGAGTAAATCTCAGGGGGCTGGAGGTCCTTAAAACATACAGTCTTTTCCAGTGAAAGTACAGAAAATATGACATCTGTGATTTGGGAAGAACTAATCTAATTAATCAATGGCCAGAAACAGAAGAGAGCTATTTTTGAGTAGCAGTTACTCAGCAGGCTATAGGAGATGAGTTAATGAACTAATTTGTGTGTTTGATATCCAGGGATTACGTTAACAATGAGATCTAAGCACCTAGAAATAGAATGTTGCATTACTGAGGTTTTCAACAGCATCTAATGCCCAATTCCTTCCAGGACTCTGGGTTCTCTTGGAAAAACCTGAAGTGGTACATTTTCATCTGTACACGCAGAGACATATTTAAGATTAGCTTGTCAGTTTTCACAACACACAGAACAGCTGAGCTCGGCAATTTCAGTTCCTTTAGGGAAAGGGCCAAGGAAGAACCTCTGAAATGGATAAAAATGGACTCAGTGTGCATGGCTGCCACAGCAGTGCTTTTATAAACACCAGGAGTGTCACCAAAAGAGCATGTCCTGAAGGCCTGCATTCAGTGTGGTGTGTGAGCTGTGATGTTTCAAACTGCTACAGCACAGCACACAAACTTTTCTTCTTTCCTTTCCAAATATCCAAGTGACTCTTCAGCTGTTTTACCAGGGACGTGAACAGCTGAAATACAAAACATGGCAGGGCAGGATAACCCCAGTACCATCTCATCAATTCAGATGTCAGTGTCAAATTCAGAGTCAAAACTGTTAAAGCCTTTAAAAAATAGTAATAAAAAAACCCAAACCAAATACTTGCAAACTTTATAAGCTAATACATTGAAAATATATTTTCCAAATCTGAGGATTTTTTTTTAGGAGCTGAAAAAGTCCCCTCAGGCAGATGATTTTTTTAAGAAACACCTTTTGCAGCATCAGTTAAACTTAGGTTTTCACGTTCGCGAGGTTTTACACAATCATTACCAGCTGCCATATAAAAATAAAACAAGAATGGAAACATTTAAAAATATAAATGAAAGAAGGCAGAGATAACTAGATTATTAATATCTTAATTAAAGCAACATATTTTGCATGTATTTTAAATATTATTAATTTAGTTCAAGCTCCATTGCTCTTTTCCTATAGTATAACAGAGCTACGGGCTTGGATTCCAGAGCTTGTAATCTCCTGTGAAGAAAAAACTGCATTCCTTTAACCCTTCTTGATTCTGGCAATAAACACCTCACATTCCCTTTTGGCTGAAGTGAGGATGTCCTTGCATACAGTAACATACTCCATTATCCATGGACGTATTTTTGGATATGATGTTTATATAGAGAGAATGAACAGGAAAACAACTTTCTGGGACGCTCTGATCTAATAAGCATGTATGGCAGAATTAAAATAAAACTCATAGAGAAAATAATAGAGGCAGCTCCAGGGTGCTGCTCTAAGATAACAAAAAACAGTCCCTAAAGCAAAGCAACATTGTTCAGGTGATGAAAATGCAGAAAAACTTTTCATTATGAGGCAGTCTCTAAATTCACCTGAGATTAAATAATCACCAATATTACTTAAAACTAAGGTAACCAGCACTTATCTGGACAGCTGCAGCACCAAATATATTGTATATATAGTATATTTTCTCTAGGTGGGCACTAAATGTCCTTTGCATGTACGGCCGTGGAAAACCAAGGGAGCAGGGGCTGTGCATTTTAGCGTCTTAAAATACCAATCCAACTCAAGATTTAAAAGCAGAGCCAGTATCCCTTATTCCTATCTGTCTCAAAACCCAGGAATTTTGATTTATTCTAGGCCTTTCCCACCTCAGTGTCTGAAAAAGGCAGACATAGGCAGGCAGGCAGGAATCCCTCAGGAACTTCAGCAATAACCTTTGCCCAGAAGGGCTGGTAATGCTAACACAGGGTATGTTGGATAAATGTCATGGGTCTTTTTAGCTGTGTTGATTTTCTCCTGGTTTAGGACAGCTTTGTCATTTCAAAATTCCCATAAGGTTACGAAAAGTGGTTTTCAAGCATGAACCCTACTGTTATTCCTGGGATAATGAATTTATTGCAGTGACCCTGACTCTGCTGCAGTGTTTACACGGGCACAAAAACCAGCTGAAATTGTATCAATCCTTGATTTCTGTAACAACACTGAGTTCACAGCCGGTCTGCTTACACCAATTGGAGACAAAAAAACCAGCAAACCATCTTTTACACACTACCAAGTACTCATTTACCAAACAAATATTTATTATCTTGTGAAATGCATTATTGTATATAATGTAACACTCCTCAGATAGTCCTTGCCCAGCACAACCTACTTTCTCAGTTTCTGATCAAAACACAGAAGGGTTGAAATTGTTAAAATGGCCTCAGCTGATTTATTCAAGCAGGCCCTGATTCTGCTTCAGCCTTTCCCATATTCGACTCATAAGCATAAAACCACCTAACAAGTAATTTCCAAATTGTGACTCAGGGCTCCTTTATACCCAACTTACCTACAACTTTTCTAGTTTTAATCTTTGCCCAGATGTAGACCTGGAATTGATCTCGAGGAATCTGCAGGTGCCAAATGGCTGTGAGGCGCGTTTAAACTGCCTCCTCAGGAACCAGGACATCGAATTCTGGGATTGCATGCCGCGGGAAAAATCATACAATCCCAGAATGGTTTGGGTGGGAAAGGACCTTAAAGCTCGTCCAGTTCCAACCCCCTGCTATGGGCAGGGACACCTTCCACTAGACAAGGTTGCTCCAAGTCGTGTCCAACCTGGCCTTGACGGAGACTCAAGTGCGTGAAAAACCCGCTATCCCTAAAATAACAATCCCACCGACAGCCACTACAACGCA
>VZRQ01010785.1:512774-668256 GCA_013397975.1 Machaerirhynchus nigripectus
GGTGCACTGTGGGAGCCGCAGTTCCCGCCCACACCTCGGGTGACGGGACTACACCTCCCAGCAGGCGCGGGCGCAGGCGCCAGCGGCGGGGCATGCCGGGAGCNCACGGGGAAAACCATCACCCTCGAGGTGAGCCGCCGCCGCCCGACCGCGCCGCCCGTGCCTGCCGGTGCTCCGAAAAGCGGGGGTGTGCCGGGAGGCAGCGGGATGCGCCGGGAGAGCCCGGGATGCGTGGGGAAACGCGGCCCTGCGTTGCTTGGGGCGGTTCGGGCCACGCGGTGGAGGCCGGAATGGCCGTGGCAGCACCGGCCGCGTGCCCGGAGCTCCTCGTGGTTTTTCGGCCTATCTCGGCTAATTAAAATGTGCAGCGCGTTTTGATTCAGTTGTTCTTTTTCGTAATAGGTTGAGCCTTCTGATACTATAGAAAATGTAAAAGCGAAGATCCAGGATAAGGAGGGTAGGTTCAAGAGGCACTTACTATTACATACTGATATCAGTCAGTGTATGTCGTATATATTATTCTGTCAGTCCACTCCTGTGGATTGATGCGTGTCTTACGCAGATGTAATTTTCTGCAGCAATCTTGATTTTATTGCAGCCTGTTGTAGCTCACGCCCCTCATTTATTCCTGATTTATGTCACCACTAGGCATCCCTCCGGATCAGCAGCGGCTGATCTTTGCTGGGAAGCAGCTGGAAGATGGACGCACACTGTCCGACTACAACATTCAAAAAGTGAGTAGGAAAGGCTGGAAACAACAGTGCAGTACCCAGGAACTGGTACAGGCAGAGCTGACTGACCTTTGCTGCTGCGACTGAGAAATGTTTCTCATAGATTCAGCCAAATCAAGGGATTGGGGTAGTGTTAATGCTGGGAGCGGGGGATGCCACCTGAGTAGCAAGTAATCCTTTTACAGCTTTCCTAAGTGCCTGGCATGTGAGATGCACTTTCTCTAGGTAAAAGCAAGAAGCCTGCTTAAATGCAGCACTTGTCTTGAGAAAGAATTTTTGAGTCTGTTTCACGTGCTTTACAAACAGGAATCAACCCTTCACCTGGTGCTGAGACTTCGTGGTGGTGCTAAGAAAAGGAAGAAGAAGTCTTACACAACTCCCAAGAAGAACAAGCATAAGAGAAAGAAGGTTAAGCTTGCAGTGCTCAAGTACTACAAGGTAGGCAGAACTAATTCAAGGAGAAGCTTGATGGAAACTCAGCTCTCACCAGAGAGGGCATGGAGCCTGTAACTGGTCTGCACAGATTCTGGTGTTTTCAGTATTTAAACTCCTTCTATTTGCCAATATCCCACGTGTTAAACAAAAGACACACGATCTGTTGCAACTGGGCACTTCTGACGTGTGCCTTAAGAAGTTTGATGTAGTCACTGTTACAAAAATTATTATGCCGGTGGGAAATACTCACTATTATTATTGTTGCTAAAAGGCGGAGAGTGTGTGTGAGCCACTGCCTGTTTGTCCTTCCCAGGTGGATGAGAACGGCAAGATCAGCCGCCTGCGCCGGGAGTGCCCCTCGGAGGAGTGTGGGGCCGGAGTCTTCATGGCCAGTCACTTCGACAGACACTACTGTGGCAAGTGCTGTCTGACGTACTGCTTCAACAAGCCAGAAGACAAGTAAATGTACCAGGCAATAAAAATCTGAGCTTCTGTATGGTTTAAGGATTTATTTCTGTGGCGCTGTGTTTCCTCTCTGCTGATGAGTGAGAAAAATCTGTGGACCTTTGGGTGCTGCCTGCCAGCTAGGGTGAAATACTTGGTATAAAACTGAGGCAGCAACTTGATTTAAAGAATACAGGGTACCAGTTGTGAAAGGAAAAAAACCAACACCTAAGCTTACCTTAGAACTGGTCTCTTTACCATGAGACAGTTCTGATCTGGAAGAACAGGAAATTCAGAGGTCCAGTGTCAGGTCTGCAAGTGGCTCAGTGCTAGAGAATGGGGTATGGGAGCCCTGGTAACAAAATGCAGACCACACACTGAAATACTGCACAGCGGCACTGGGAGGGGAGGGAGGAGGGCAGGCTCAGCTATTTTGAATCCAATAGATTGTCATCAGAAATATTTTACCATGATGGTTTTACACGCTTAAAGTGCTTGTAGTTACTCTGGTGGTTTATCCCGTGTTCCAGCGAGGGAAGCTGGTTACTTGACATGATAGAAAAGCAGAACATTTCGGATATAAAATACATCCGAAGTGCTCTGATGTAAAGAACAGCTCCTTGTGCATCTCTGGAAGTTCATTTAATGCTGAGAGTTAAAAGGCCAGCCAGGAATATAATACATGTCCTTTAGTGTTCATGTGTTAAAATGTCTTTAAAATCCTGGGTCCCAGGAAGTTGTCTGTTGAACTTCTTTTTCTTCATAACAGACAATTTCATCTCCAATATTGAATTCCAGATTTTTGTCCAAACTCAATCCACAATCCATTCCCGTTTTTATTACCTGAACATCATCTTTATGGTGCTTCAGTGATGACAAACATCCTACAAAGAGAAAATGCATGAAAGAGGCCACCCACAGCAGAGCAGAGAAGTGCTTGGGTTAGCCCTTCCTGCAGAATTAATGTTTCACTTTGTGGATACACAAAGAAAGCAGGAAAATGTAGGGATTGGGGGTGTTGCGGTTAATGGAAGTCAGACACCAGCTCATTTTGGCAGGTAAATCCTGTGATGCTCCTACTTTCCTGCCAGAGTGGGTGGTTGGAAAAAGGTCTGGGAACAGTACACTGGCATTTGGTGGCCTTCCTCTCCATCCTGGACAGAATTCAGGATTTCTCTAGGATGCTTTGCACTAACTCCCAGGGAACTAGCAATGTCTAAAAATACCAAACACAAATCCATGTTTGTGGCAATTCCACTCACCTTTCCAAATAACATCCCTGTTACGGATTAGCTTAAACTTCATTTTTCTGTCCAGCAGTCCCTTGTGCACTCTGCATCCAGCCACTGGAATTTTGTTTTTTCCTACTGTGACAGAGAAGGTGTCAAGGACAGAAGCTTCCCCTACAAGAAAAAAGTAAAGCTGAAGTCCATAGGAATAACAAACTGGCACGAGGTAGAAGCAGACTGCATTTTTTTGCACTTGCCACGCTTTTTAACAAAATAAAAAGCAGTTACAGGGGAGTATAAAACAGTTGATACAAGAGGAACATTTCTCTGGGGAATAAACTTCAGGCCACATTCTGAGGCAAAAGTGTATCAGTCAGTGAAAACTCAGCTTCGGACTGCTCCACCACAGTTGGGGGCAGTCTGCTGTTCAGCTCGTCCTTCAAGTCTTCTATGAGTTTGTAGATGATGTTGTGAAGTTTAATTTTTATTCCCTTTTTATCAGCCAGCTTTTTGATACTTTCATTGGCTTTCACACTGAATCCAAATATTACACCTGATAAATGAAACAACTGTCAAGTGATGACTACAAGAGATCAATCTTCGAACAGTTAAAGTGCAATTTTGCAGCACAGGGTACATTTTATTCCTGCTTCTCTTTTAAGGGGGGACCACTTGCCTCTCCCACTACAGCACAGGGACTGCTACAAACCTCCTACCAAAAGAAATGGCCCACCCACAGAAGAAGGTCCCTGATGACAGAGCTGGAGGTACCAAAGCAGAAAATAACACACAGAGCTCACGTAAAGGACTCAGATCTCTCTTTTTTGGGCTGGAGAACCAACTTGGCTGTCCAAATAAAGCTAGAAATGAATTCTAAATTATTCTTGCCCACCTGTGGGCTATGGCAGGTGCAGTGACCTCACCCTCTGCAGCAGGTGAGAATTATGGTGTATGAACAACAACTGACTCTGTCCTAGATCCAGCTGCCTCCCTGAGCAAAAGGAAATTACTTTCTAACCTGCTTTTCTAGCTTTTCCCTGTGTGAGCATCATAAAGCAACCTGAGCAGAATCAAGAGTTTAACCTTAACAACTGAGTTTCTGACAACAGCTTTTCCAGAGCCCTTCCATTTCCATGAGACTTCCAGGCTCCCCTCCTGCACCAGTCTGAGGTTCAACGGAAAAATTTTTAAGATTCACATAAATTTACCTTACTGATGCTGCTAATTTTTATTGAGAAAGCAAAACCTGACTGAGGCCTACCCATTTCGTTAAGTCAGTAATTCCAAAATTGTAAAATTATTTTTAAACACACACCATTAAACGCTTCAGCAAGACTGATATCATTTTCACTGATATCTCCCATTCCAAAGTAGACAATATCCAGTTTACATTCATCGTCACAATCGTAGCTGTCCAGAATGCTCAGAATAGCTTCAACAGATCCGTCCACATCACCTGCATGGATAAATGGAAGTACTGCTGACTTTGTGTAAGTCAAAGACACAGAAATACAACTAATGTCAACTCCACACTGTGCAACAGGAATGTCTTCTGACATCTGTCACTCTTACTATATTTTGAGTAGTATGTTAAAATTCATCCATAAAGTCTGTTAGTTCCAAAAATAAACTGGATAAATACAGTAGGGCCAGAGGCTCTACATCTGCTGTCACTGTCAGGTCAAGTTTGCAGGTTTTCAACTGCAGTCACTGCTTGAGTATCACTAAATGAGGTTAAACCAAGTTCCTCCTATCCCACTTTAATACATAATTGTTATTCTCTTCTATTTTCCTCTATAATGCTTATAGCTTGTATTTTTTATTGTTTTTATATATAGGGTTTTTTATATGTGTATATATATGTTTATATAGGGGTTTATACGTCTGGATTTTACTCAGGAGTTCCTGGGTAAGTGGGTTGGGCATGTTAAGTCTTCCAGTTGCTCTGGCCCTGCTGGAAGCACATCCTTCTGCCCACTGGATGTTTTCTGATACCCCTGCTCTTAGGAGAGCAGTTCAATAATCAGTTTTAAACTGATCAAACTTTTGGTAACAGAAACTGCGTTTTGTTTAGAGCTTCGCTTCGGACTGAGCATTTGAGAAGCACAGAACCAAAGGAGCAGCACACAGACAGGGCCAGCACCTTTAACGATTAATGACAGTGTGTTTTCATCCATCTCTGTTCTCTCCTTAGGCCTTGAGAACATCACATGCTTATTGGCCTTGTACAGCACTGCCTTCCTCTGTCTCCAGGTCAGGTGGCCCAGCTTCTGCTGCTTCTTCTCATATTCCAACCTGTGTTCCTTTTGCTTTGCTTCAATAACTTCCAGTTCCTTCTTCATCTTCTCCTGTTGTTCAGCATAGGTCCTCCAAGCCACAACTTCCTGTGCCCTTTGCTGGGCAGGAAGACAGAAACATTACCTTTAAAGCTCTGCATCAGAACACTGCAATAATGCAATTTCATCCTTTTGCATCTTCTCTACAGGCTCACTCATTTTCCTTCACTTTTAACTAGAGGTTTTGCTGCACAGATGGCAGAGAATGAGACAAGAGCTTTTCCTCCCTGAGCTACCACATGACTCAAGGCCTATTTTTACAGCATCTCTGCACTGCAGAAGAGAATTTATTGTTCATTCTTTCATGTGGTATTTTTCCAGCTCTCGCAACACCTATTTCAAGCTGTATTTTATGCATTTTCTTTTTGTCAGACAAGAGTTATCTCTTTCTCAAATTAAAACACTGATCTCCTGAAGTACTAGATTGTTCCAGTGGAGATGAGGACAGTCCAGCAGGGGAAAGGTGGAAAACAAAGAGGCAAAATGCAAACCCTCATTCCTCTTCTAAAGCATCTAGCTCAGGTCCCTTAATCCCCATGCTCGACCTTTCATGGGATTATCCAGGTGATTTAAAGCTCTCACTTATTTTGTTACTCAGCTCCTTCCCATCCACCTTCCTGCAGTGTGAGCTTTCCATTGAACAGTTCTTTCTGTACCTCAGACTCTACTTCAAGGATTTCATCTCCTGCTGAAGGGGATTCCTTCCAGCCCATGATTTCCACGGGGATGCCTGGTGAGGCTGCATCCACAGCTTTGCCATTCTCATCGAACAGGAAACGCACTTTTGCCCAGGTCTTCCCTGCAACCAGAACACAGCCTTTCCTCAGAGTTCCTCTCTGGATGATGGCTGTGGTGAGTGGACTAGTGAAGAGCAGAGGAGAAAAATAACAGACAAAATTCAAGTGATGTTTCTCCCCGTCTTCATGGTCAGTGTAGGCACAACACAACCAGAATGGATTTGTGATCCAGCACAGGCAGAATATTCCTGTGATGATTTACTAGAGCGCTCACCAAATTTTAAAGTAGAGTTAAAGACTGACAAAATCTGTACTGTACTCTTTGTTTCTGCAAATCAATCCAAAACTTGGCATTTGTGAATCCAGCAACAGGATAATTTTAGATTAAGTGAACATTTAAAATTTTACATTTTACACATTAAGTGAACCCCCACTAAAAAAAACCAACTCCCAACAACAAATTCCAACAACTTTCTAAAATTCAATTCATTTTTAAAGAGGGCAGAACACATCTTGTTCACACAGAGCCTGCAAATGGACTAAGATACCTGAGGGTAGAATGTCACATTACACAAAACTTGTCAAGAATTTTGTATGTATTGACTGTTAACTTCATCATTCCTACTTTTTTAATGACATTTTGAAAAACACATCAGTTCTACCATTTTAAACTACTTCCTGTTACAGGATTTCATTTCAGGGGTACGATGAGTTTTGCCCCATCGGTTTATAACCTCTTGTGTTGCAGAGTAGTATTTCAAGGCTTTAGTTAGAAACACTGCAAGGAAAGTGTTCCAGCTTTATTTACTGAGGCACAGGTCCCCTGGCCAGTGTGTCTGTGTTGTTACAAAGTGCTTCACTCAAGCTGCAGAGGTGGCAGCTGACTCACCCTTTCCCTTTGTCTTTCCGAGACTCAATGACAGTCCCCTCCACCAGCCCTGTGGCATCTGCCTTCAGTTCCAGCATCTCTGCCAGAGCAACAGTTGCCTCTGCCAAAACCATCAGGTTTTCCCCCTGCATGAAACCACACAAAACCACACAGAATAAATGAAATGCCCAATCAAAGTGAGATCAGAAGCTGAACCCTTAATGCCAAATTCCCCCATTGAAATGTGACGACATTCAACACCCAGGCAAGACTTCAGGATATCAGAGACAAAACTGTTGGACTGAATTACCAGAAGAAAAATTAGTTGTTATTGCTGGCTGGAAGTCTGAGCCTCAAAATACATTTCAGTGTGTTTCAAATAATTCTGGCAAGAGCCGGTAGCACTGAGCTCATGGCAAGGTATCATATACCAGGAAAAGAAGCATTTTATTTTCCAGCTGTCAAATAAAAATGCATCTCTCTACAGACATTAAGACACCCATGAACACCATCATTTTTTCTACCACAGTCTTACCTTGAGTGCAGAAATATTTACAGCCTGAACATCACCTCCAAACTCTTCACAGACCACATCGTGAGCCAGCAATTCCTTCTTTACTCTTTCAGGATCAGCTTCAGGTTTGTCACATTTATTAATGGCAAGGATAAGAGGAACTAAAAAGAGAACACACAAACTCAGCACCAACCTAACCCAAACCTGCTGCTACCACCACAGCTGCTAGGAAAGGTTAGAGCAAGTTATGGCCACTTAGAACAGATCATCTCACTTGGTGCCTCTTCCCTGAGCAGCCACTGAGATCTGAGCTACCAGGAGGAAGCTGGAGGAGTTATCCATGTAGGGAAGGAAAAAAACCCCAAACAATGAACCCCTGTCTTGCTAAATCTTTGTATTTTAGGATCTTTATGCATTACTGCAACACTCAGTATGTTTTCAAACATCTCAGGGGATGATGAATGGGACTAGGACAGTTACTTCCTAAGTTCTGTGGATTGCAGTCCAAGGAGGTTTATTTGAGAGGTAAAAACAAGGTTCCCAAAGCACCCCACACTGTACCTCCTGCATTTTTGGCGTGCTGGATGGACTCTATGGTTTGCTGCATCACTCCATCCTCTGCTGCCACCACCAGAATCACGATGTCGGTGACGTTGGTGCCCCTTGCCCGCATAGCTGAGAAGGCTGCGTGGCCAGGAGTGTCAAGGAAAGTTATCTTTTCCCCAGAAGGCATGTGCACTGTGAACAAATGGTACAGCTCAAAACCAGCATTTCACGCAGCTTTATTTGATGATAGATCAAGCATCACTCTTTGAGAGCATTTTAATAATGACGTTTTAGGCAGTCAGGCAATTGTTGGCACGGAGATCATAGGTGCTGTTAAAGCCTCAGGAAGGAGAAAGCATCTTGGGATTCTCCATAATCCAAAATAATCTAATTTCAACTGTGCAGACAATTCACTTCGAAGTTCCATCAACATAGCTACAACAGGTATCAGCAACAGACGTTTTACATTATGGTTTCCTTTCTCATCATCTATGTGGCAACTTTTTCTCCCTAATGAACTGGCAGCAAGTCATCCTGCTGTGTGAGATGGAGAGGAAAATGCGTTAGACACGAGCACGTGGACTTGAATCATACCAAGAAAAGCCCCGATGTGCTGTGTGATGCCTCCTGCTTCCATCGACGCCACCTGGGTTTTCCGCAGGCTGTCCAGTAAGGTTGTTTTCCCATGGTCAACATGTCCCAGGATGGTGACAACTGGGGGCCGTGGGGTCAGTACTGCTGGGTCTGCAGGAGGTCTGCAATTACAGCAAAAATGGGGGCTGTAAATGCCCAAAACAATTCACTGAGCCACGCCCACGATGGCTAAGAAGAGCCATCTACCAGCACCTGGTGCTGCGCAGTAGACGCTGCCTCCTCCCCAAACACCTGCAGAAAGAGATAGATCCAAAAGAGCCAAAAAGAACAGCTCACAACTTGCCTCTTCACAGCATCTGTGTTTTTTCTTTCCTTTTCCTCTTTCAGTTTTGCTGATTTATACTTCATTCCTGATTTTTGAACAATCATCTTGACGTGGTCCTCATGTAAGATGGAATCTGGTTCTATTGAATCAAGGTTAATGTCTGTGTACAGCAGCGCTTCATAAATATGATCTGTAGAAATCACAAAAACATTTAACAATTGCATCCACAAAAACGTGGGACAAAAAAACCCAACCCACTTCATCAGACTTTTTCATTATTTTCTTTGTGCTAATAAGTATTACTCACAAAGGAGTGTTCCTTTAGTTAGATTTATCTAAAAGTTGCCATTAATCTACATACTTGCAGAGAACTTTTTGCAGATTTACTGAAAATTACTACTCTGTTAGCTGCTACAATCTTAGTTTTCACTCAGATATTCATAGCTTACTTTTCCACTAACTCCAAAAAAGAAAACAACTGAAACTCCTCTAAAGCAAAGGAGTGATTCAAGGAGGAAGGAAATTTGATAAATCTGATCATATGCTCCTTTCTTTGATTGTAGAAACACAGAACTTATCACAGTAGTAAAAATTGTTACAGGGAGCAATTCCAGACAAGTCTTGCCCACTCCAAGTTAATCAAATGACTGTTCTAATGAAACACAAATTGCTCCTGAATCCCAAATTCCTACTCCTACTCTGGATTTTGGACTGAAGCTCTTTAGCCACGAGTTCTTAACTCACAGGAGTCCAGCTCTGACAAACCAGGGTGCGATGTTTTCCTTCTGGGATAATTCAGCCCCTGGGAACCACAGCCAGAAGGAGCAGCCTGCATGGATCTGAGGCCTTTCTGCTGGAGGTGGCAGACAGACCTGGCTTCTTCACATTTAAATGTCTGGCCTGGTAAGCTGGATGGCCCAACTTCTTTTCTCTTTAGTCTGCACTGCCTCTCCCAGCACTTCCTTTGGGAAGGGTACAACCTCCCTTCCCAAGGGATGGATCAACAACCACTAAGGCCACTGAGGACATCTTTGCCTTTCCCACTGGTGGAAGGGGTGTGACAGATTTTGCTGTTTCAGACCACAGAGCAGGTTCTCACCTATGTCTTTGCCCATAGCTTGTGCCAGTTCCTCCACAGTCATCTTCTGCCTTATTTCCACTTCACCTCTCATCAGGGGAATTTTCTTTTTCTTCTTTTTTGTCTCCTACATGGAATTAGACACACAGATAGGAACACATAAACTAAGAAATAACAAAAACAGTATTAAAAAGACAATGCTCTTGAGCCATATGAGGTAAACACATCTTTTTTACTACTATACCAATTGCAATAAATTAATGACTTGACACATCACAATGAACATTTTAAATGTATAGCACACTACCTTTTGCATTTTTAGTTTTTCATAACAAGGACAAAAAGCAATGAAACCATTTCTATTTTTGTTTGTCATAATTTTCCCCAGTGTCAGCAAAAATTCATTATACTATTGGTCTAAGTCAGTATTTGAGAGGGAATGACAAAAAATTATACATTGAGTACAGTTTTTCTTATAAATTTAGAACAACTTCTCTATATTCATGAATAATGTGTTGTGGTTTTTTTTTATTAAAATGTTCAAACTGAGCTCTTACACTTTCCACACAAACCCAGGGATTACTGGATGTCCCCAGTTACCTCCTTTGTGGCTAGATGTCTGCACTGTGATAAGGCAGCACTGATTGATCTGTCTTTTTGCCGGAGCTGTGGGTGCAGAAGGAGGGACCCCACGGGACGTGCAGACAACTGCACAGGCTTCCATGGTGCTCCACAAACTTTCCGGGAGGACAGGGCACGCAGCTGCCGGCAGGCACCACGGAGCTGCACCAGATTTTCAAACCTCAGCAGCAACCCTCGGTTCATTTCCCCACTGAAAACACAAAGCACACACCGAGATCAGCCTCGAGGCTCAAAGATCCTCTTTCTCAGGATAAAATGGACAGGAACACAAGGCACAAATGTTATGTATCCAAACAGGCTTTTTAACACAGAAAAAACATTAAACTATTTAGGAGCTGGTCCAGTTTTTCCATTTCCTTCACCTTTCTCCACTACCCCACTGCAGACACACAGATCTACTAAGAGCTTACAGATCTTTCATCTTTCTCCACTGATTTTTGATATAAATTACTAATTCCTTGGTTTGAGGTTCCCTGACACCTCCTAAAAAAACCCCACATTTACACTCCTTATGCTATACTGAGAAAATTACCCAAGTGCAACCTGCCTCTCTAAGCCAGCAAAACACAGCTGCAAAATGCCCTTTACCTGAGCATTTCAAGATCAAAGCACCACTGAAAAACCACAGCATGGCAGTGACACCAGTGCTGTCATATGGCCAGAGACATCCTGTGAGGCTGAGCCCTGGCTCAGGAATTAAGCTTCTGTCAGATCATCCCACATCTTGTTTTAACCATCTTAACTTTGGTTTGAGTCATTCTGCCAATTATCCCGTACAACAGCCTCCTCTCTGAGCTTCTCCTTTTGCTCAGAGCTGCCTATTCTGCACTGGCACAGGCCGCCCAGAGAAGCTGTGGCAGCCCCATCCCTGGAAGTGTCCGAGGCCAGGTGGGACAGGGCTTGGAGCAACCTGGGATAGTGGTAGGTGTCCCTGACCATGGCAGGGGGTGGAGCAGGACGGTCTTTAAGGTCCCTTCCAACCCAAACTATTCAGTGATTCTGTGATTCAGTCCTGCTCAGAGATGGACTCTCTGTACCTTCCATGTCCCCTCTCACAGGTGTCCTTATGTCACCTTCCCAGCACCTCCAAAGGCAGGGAATGCTCTGGGTTCCTCTCAGAATGGCTGCGGGCCCTTTAAAACCTCCCCTGCACCCGGATACCTGCAGGAAGTGAGCACATGACAAACTAACCAACCAAACCCAGCTATTTTGGTGGGTTTTTTAACCCTAAAGAGAACCTTAAAGGGGCTGAATCGGTAAAACCGCGGCAGCCGCGGAGCTGCCACAAGCCGCTGCACACACACGTACAAACAACACAAGGTCAAGGAAACACTGGACAATGGACACCTCACAGCGGCGAAACCCATGCCAGACTCTGCGGAAAACCCCTCCCGGCTCCCGAGGCGGGCGAGCGACTCCCGCTGCTCTCCTGCCCATCGTTCTGGCTAATTAATACCTGTCAGCTGCAGCCCGCCCTCTCCGCGGGGGCAGCGCCCTTCTCCGAGCCCCCGGGTCCCGGCCTTGACAGCCCGAGGAATGACGGACGGAATGAGGGAGGAGAGGAGTGAGGGAAAGGACGGAAGGAGGCAAAGGAAAAGACCCCACGTCCCCTCCGTGCCTCACGCCGGGCGCGCCGCTCTCTGCGCACGCGCCGCGAGGGGGCGCGAGGGCACCGCGCAGGCGCAGCTGCGACCCTCGGGCTGCCCGGGCGGGGGCGAGGCCTCGCCTCAGGGGAGGCGGGAAATGCCCTCAGGGGAGGCGGGACATGGAGCCCCTCACGGGAGGCGGGAAATTACTTCCGGGGAGGGGGGACGCGGAGCGCGTCACGGGACAGCTCTTCTGAGTTTATCCCCCTTCTAGGGTTTTGAAACTAATTTTAAAAAAAAATCTGTTTATCTGTCCATCTATCTACACACTTAAATTTGTTTTACTCCAGCCTGCCAGGAGATAGCAGCTTTTTCTTTGCAAAGCTCTCCCGCCCACCTCCAGCCTAAAGCTTTAACGTAGCTGATTTTTAAGTCCTCTCTAATTTGGCGTCTCTAAAAAAGCGCCAGTTAATGGAATAGGGAAAACAAAAATATAAGAGGAAGCTCTATAAAGGAAAAATCCTTAGTGTTACCTGGTTGATGCTGGTTGTAAAACCCAGAGATAATCCCAAGGGTCAGCCTGGGACAGTGCTGCTGCTGTGGCGATCCCTGTCCGGACACTGCAAATTGTGTGACGAGTAGTGACCATAATTTCCTTTACATATATTTGAGCTGTGTATTTCACGCTCTTTGCCCATAATGTGGGACCTGTGGTAGTTCACACACGCAGTTTCCCACACTCTTACAAGAGCTGTAACTACATGCTTTGTTGCCCTCAGTATCTTTCCTACAAGTATTTGCTCATTTTTTGATGCTGAGCGTTGAAAAAAAAAAGCGTTCTGAATTTCAAAGGCTGGGTTCTGACACCTTAAAATGCGCAGGGCCCTTGAGTGCTTCTCCACGGGTAAAATGGGGAAAATCATCTCAAAAATAGATCACAATTAAAAAACCCAAAACACCTTAAATACCAAAAGTTGTACAAAGCGCATTAAAAACAGTCCTGTTCCTGCACAGGGAGACACATTGGGATGGAAGAGCTGGCTCAGGGACACTGTGAGGGCAACACATCCTGGGACTGCCTGGGACTGACCTGGAAAACGTTTTGCTGGAAAGATAAATTTAGCGTGAGAAACAGTCATGAGAGTTTACTGCAAATCTGCTTTTTGAGTTGATCTTCCATTGCATGCTGCCTGGAAATCTTCCTGTGCGCTGCTGTAAGGCTCTGGGAATTAGCATGGGATCATATTCTATCCACATGTCTCTTAACCACAGAGTCATACTGTTTTAATTTAAAGCTTTATTACAGATTGCCCGTTTGTCTGAAGGGCAAACTGAAAACAAATAATTATTGATGTCCTAGGTCAGGGCGCTGGTTCGGGTTGTAGAAATATTTTCCAACTATGTGGCCGTTAATGCTTGGCTTTGTCCCTTAGTTCCAATTACTGATTATTATTGGTTGCCTTTAAAAAAATACAAATTATGCAGTTTTTGTTTTTAGGGTGTATAATGTATTTTGATTTTCTTTTAAGCTTTGATTTTTTTTCTCTTAACTTTCTTATCTAGCAGCGTTTTCAGCAAAACTGTAAGTAAGGAGCAAGCCAGAACCCGAAATTACAGCGAGGACGTGTACAAAAAATTTAATAGGTTAATTTAATCTGAGACAAACACCTGTTTGAAACAACATTTGAACCAAATATAGTCCACACTGGGTGTGTGTCGAAGCAATGTGTTAATGTCCCTGTTTGAGAAGGAAATTGCTTTAAGGAACACGAAACGTATTGAACTGCGCGGGAGGGGAGGCGCAGGTGGGATGGAGACACATTAGATTCACGCCTGAAGCGTGGGGGGCTGTTCCTTAGCGAAAACGAGTGCAAGCGGAATCCATTTACCCGTTCCTTGTGGCGGGATGCTGCCCGTGGGCGGGCCCGGCCCAGCGGCAGGGGCGGAGCGGGACGGGACGGGACGGGACGCGATGGCGGCCGAGCTGCGGGAGGCGCTGGAGCGGCGGCTGCGGGACCTGGGCATCGCCACCGTCACCGCCGAGCACCCCCAGGTATGGCAGCCGCGCCCCCAGCCTCCTGAAAATGCGGGAATAAACCCCTGCCTGCCAGCGGGGCGCAGCGGGAGCAGGGCGGGGTCAGGCCCCGCACGTGGGGTTTTAGCAGAAGTATCAATGAGGAAGCTCTCGCAGGGCCTGGCAGAATGTTTGGGGTTTTTTTTTTTTTTTTGGTCGCTTTGACCTCCAGATCCATCCCCTTTTCCCCGGTATCTGAGGAGGGGCCCACCCACTTCTCCCTAAAGTCGGCGGCAGCCAAGATGCTTTCCAAACTTTTACTCGCTCCCAGGTACAAGCCACGTCATTGCTGTGCGTGGAGTCGCGAACGGGAGCGCTCCCAGCGCTGCCTTTGAAGCGAGACATTGCTGTACGAACGAGACAGAAATTATTCTGAGTGTGCCGGAGCAGTTCGTCACAATTTATTCGTGTTCCGTTAAAATTCCTTCATAAAAGGGTACAGCTTTTAGGCCGAGTAGAACATTCAGTATTTCCTAAGTATTTAACAAAAGATACCTGCCCGTACACGACTGGGAGTCTAATGGGATATGGAGTCTGACACCGCACTGGTGCTGTTTTCCAGGTGTTCACTGTTGAAGAAATGATGCCCCACGTCCAACACATGAAAGGAGGTCACAGTAAAAACCTGTTTCTTAAAGACAAAAAGAAGAAAGAGTTCTGGCTGGTGACCGTCCTGCACAACAGGCAGGTCAATTTAAACGAACTTGGTAAAAAACTGGGCGTTGGAAGCGGAAACCTGAGATTTGCTGATGAAAATGCCATGCTGGAAAAGCTCAAAGTGGGCCAGGGCTGTGCCACGCCGCTCGCCCTCTTCTGTGACCAAGGAGACGTGAGGCTGGTGCTGGACGCTGCCTTGCTCGAAGGGGGCCACGAAAAGGTGTATTTTCATCCAATGACAAATTCTGCCACCATGGGCTTAAGCCCCGACGACTTCCTGACGTTTGTGAGATCAACAGGCCACGATCCCATCATCGTACACTTCGATGAAGACATTAAGTAGAGGAAGTTCACTTTTCTACTTCTACTCATAGATTTTGTAGAGCAAAACTGGTGGAAAATCTTGTTACAAATAAAACTTGAAAAAAGAATGGCTTACTCCTTTTCCATTTGTTTTAATTATGTAAGTTTGTATCGTATAATCTGGTGAGAAAAATATTGCCTTTGAGTTATTAGAAGTTTAACAGTGTTCTTAAAAGATATTTTGCAAGTTAATAAGTAGAAAAGGCATTATTCAAATACTGTTACAGTATTTATCAATAAATGGATAAAACTGGAATTTCCCAGGTGTGGGACTGGCCTTGAAGGTTTAAACTTGACATCACTAGGAAAGAACGAATTCAAAGCTGTAGAACACCTGTCTGTACCTCCAGGACAGAGCTGCCCCCACTGTGTCCCTGGACCCATTTATGCCCTACTACACATTGCTTTTACTCCTTTTACCTAAAAAACAGCTCACCTACACTACAGATAATGCATTTGATTGTCATTTTTCAACCACGGTGTGCTGAAGACAGAAGCAGCAGAAACTCCATCAAAAGGCCAGTAAACATCCCATGGCAACGAGCAGCCCCCAAAACCCAAAGCCAGGGGAGCAGCAAGTGAGGGATGGAATCTGAAGGTGATAGGGATAAAGGCTTGTGGATGCTGCCTAAGGAAAATGTCACATACAAACGATGCCTCCAAGGCAAGAGCATCAGCACAGGCTGGGACAAACTCAAACCAAAACTACGGGAGCATGAATTGAAAACACATAAAAGGATTTGTGATCTTGTGTGAATAAACAATTACTATTAATTGAGTATGAAAAAACATCATCTAGGGCAAGGCAAGTTCCCTCACCCCCAGCATTACCACATTTCCATCACTTTGGATTTGGCACCTGTTCTCAGAGCTCTTAGTGACAGAACACTTCACCATCCAGCAGTTTAGGTTCTCCACCTCCGACAGACACAAACCAACCTCATCTATCCTGGGAGTCACATCCAGTGGGAAAGAAGTGACCGAAAGAGCTGAAGCTGTAGAAGAGTCACTAGAGAGATGTCCAGATACATGTGATTTTGTAGACTGAAGGGAACATCTGGTATTTAGGAATATTGGGTTGATGAATGAGCTCTGGATTGACAAATGCACCACTAAATTAGCTCCGTGTTAAGATACATTAGGATGTGTCTTTAAAAGTAAAATTTATCTTGCTCTCTCTCTGCCATTCACTCTCCCTCCCCATTCACGTTTTTTCTTTGTGGTACCCCAAAATCCCTTATCACTTAGAAGAAAGAATATTAGATTTGACTTGTGAAGGTTTTTAAATCCGGCATGTTTCAAACGTGACTAACTGTTTGAAGGATGTGCACAATCCTGGAATCTGCACTGCCTGAAGTGTGACTATCTTCATCCTCAGCAGGCATCCTGAGGATCCTTGTCTCAGCAAAAATAACTACCAGGCTTCAAATACTACATCTGGCAAATCTAGAATAATTTCTTTTTGTATTTACTTATGAAATTGGTGTCTTTTTTTTTTTTTTAAATAATAGTATCAAAATAGTGTACATTTAAAAGCTACTCAGCTCTGCACAAATCACACAGAACAAACTACACATGGTCCGGAAAAACTGCTACAGTTTTATCAGTTTCCTTCCAGAAGAAATACTCACTGCACACATCACCACGACACCAATACCCTTCCAGTAACATCAGGTTCCAGAAAAAGTGTGTATAAATATACACACACAAAGTAAGAATAAAAATTATTTGGTTTGGCATTTTAATAACATCATTAATAAATGTATACAATGGCAAACATTAAAAAAATCAATATGTAAAGGAAATTACAGTTTTAAATAAGAGCTTTTTAAGTTCTGTTTCACACCTAGGTACATTCCTTTAAGGCAGTTTTATTAATATCAAAGCATTATTTACATATACATCATCAGCTACCCCTAAAAATCACACATGAGCTCCTTTGTTAGGCTGCATCATGTCCTGGACAAAGTTTAGAAATAATAATCATAATCATACGTGTTGGGAATGTTACTAAATCCTCAGAGACTCTCAGAAAAGTAAATAAAACGTAACACACTGTATGGCATGAGAACCTCCTTTGTAACCTGGAACTGGCAGTGATGGGTTTGGGATTCCTGGGGTACAAAGGGGGGAGGGGTGTGCTCCTGTGTACACCGTCCCACAGCTGCCGTGTGCTTCCCTGGGATTGGGACTATCAGGAACTGTGACACTGCTCCCAAGTTAAATTCGCTTTTTTATTTTACTTTAAGGGCACAGACTGAGAAGATTAAGAAAGGAAGAAGAGGGGAATCAGCAGAGCACAGAGAGCCACCTGACTGCTCAAATGCCGTGGAACTTCTCTGCAAAGCAACGTGGACAAACTGAGAAGAGCTGAGCTGGTGAGTGGAACAGGAGGGGCTCCCTGTGTGAAGGCAATGACACATCGAGGTGTGGGGAGGGCAGTCACACGTGCCCAGCAGCGCTCCACACATGGGGGTGTGTGCCAGAGTCAGGGCAGTGACAGCCGGAGTGTGCTCAGACACAGGCACCCGCTTGGATCCCGGCAGCACAGGCAGCATTTGGCACTGCACTTTCAGTCTCTTGGTTCAAGCCGTGCATTTTTCTCTAACAGTAACAGGACAAGTGGTTCTGGTTGGGGGGTTTGAGCTGCACCAGTCCTCTGTCAGCAGAGAGTGAGGAGAACCCAGGCACAGGCCCTGAAATGAGCTTGAACATGCCATCATTCAGAGTTAAGAGAGATTTTCCTAATCTTTATGGCCTTTGAATTGTCTGTCATACCTGCTATGCCCTTAGTATAGATCTTGTAGCCCATTTGATCATAAAAAAAATTCCAGAAGAAACTCATTTTAAAGACAACAGACAGAAAATGTCCCCTTCTAAAGCTTATTGAGCATGCCTCTTTTTTGCCCTTTTTGACAAGGTTTCATGCTTTTGAATCCGTTGAACTGCCTTCAGCAGTGGGGCTCACCTTCACTGAGGAAGCTGCAGGTGACATTACGCACCAGCCTGTTGGACACTCGGAGGTGACACAGGGAACTCAACCCTCTACACGAGGAATAGGAATGTGCTTACTGGCTTTAATAAAATAGAACAACTCCTTTTGGGTCTCAGTTCCTGTCCACTTCCTCTGAGCTTGCTGCAAATCTTTCCAGACAAATATATGCAACCACCAAATAACGTTTGTTGATTTTAATATAAATCAATAATGAACAAAATGTATCTAGTAAAAGATAACCTTAAAGGGAACTGATTGTAAAATGCATATGATATTATTTACATTTCTTTTTGCCATCAAGAAACCTCCTAAGCCACAATCAGCTCATGTCAAAAGACAAACAGTAAAAGAAAAAATTAGTCAATACACAAACATCGTAAGACAGTCTTATCCTGGAAATGGCATTTTTTGTGGAAAACAGCCTTATATTAAAATAAAAGTTATAGAAAAACCATACCCGACAATTTCCTGTCAGAAACATCTGAACATACATATGCAGAGTAACTCGGGAATGTGAAAAACGCAAAGGACAAACAATGTCTCTATAATACCATTATCCCATGATTCCCACTTTCTGTTAGTTACCAAGCTTTTCCATGGATGTAAACAAATTTTTCTCTTGCAGTATGCAACAAAAATCAGCATAAACTTTCTTAAGAGCAATTTCATGCAGATTATGCTAACCAAATAAGGCAGTGAAGTGCCAGTAGCTGTGAGGTTTTTGTATCTGTATATACAGTCCATTTCAACAAAATTCTACAGCATT
Source organism: Machaerirhynchus nigripectus (assembly GCA_013397975.1). Lineage (NCBI taxonomy): Eukaryota > Metazoa > Chordata > Aves > Passeriformes > Dicruridae > Machaerirhynchus > Machaerirhynchus nigripectus. Next base: position 531,695 of record VZRQ01010785.1, read on the forward strand.
TCCTTCAGATTTACAGACGTAAATAGAAACTGCTAGTTACGGGGGTTTTTGGCTAATTATTATCAGAAGCTTAAGCAAATCAGTGGCTAATTTTCAAAAACAAAAGATGAAAGAAGTTTTGTTTTGTTTTTTTCCCTGGAGTAATTCTTGAGACCTTAAAATCCTTGGTCCTTAGGGAGATGAGAACTGTCCTTTATTCAGTAGATCTTAACAGTGCAATGTGCAATAATTCCTAAGACCATCTACACATTTTCGGCAGTAGACTCCAGTAGAGCTCCTTGATTCAAGGAAGGAAGGAAGGTAGGTAGGTAGGTTTTTATTTCTTGCCTGCTCTAGTCACGAAGAATGTACAAAATTCCCTTAATTTTTATTAATGATTCCTACAGTCGCTGTCTTGTTACTTCAGATATAAAGGCTTCACACTGAGATACTGAAGGACACTTTTCTCTCTGTGTTCAGTCGAAAGGCAGAAAGAGAAAAGAATGTAAGAAAAAGCTTCAGGTGTAGAGGCACAACACACAAGAGTTCAGTCACTAACAGCACTAACAGCATGCACCAAAGGGGCTCAGGGAAGTTGAGAGGAGGACAGAACACCAAAACCAAGCTTTATAAAAAGGCAGATTCTGTGGGGTACTGAATACTCTGAGGTTTGTTCAACAATTCTTTCAGATTTACCTGTCCCTGTCTAAAAACTGACTTCAGGATTATTTCTTAATGGGATTTCTCTGAACTTTCATCTTCAGGAGATTGGAAAAATAAAAGTCAATGTCATTTTTACAGGCAAAAGGCTAAGTGGGACAAGGTTCCCTGCCTTTGGAAGAAGCTCTGGAGAGCCACGGGCCCTGGCCTAACGAGTGAGCGCGAGAGAAGCCAGGTAAGCAAGCAGGATTCACATCTGGTTAATGCAATGTGCTCTGGGGCTGAGATGGAATGCTGTTAGTTTGTTGTAAATGAAATTCATCTCATTTACAGGTTGGGCAGGAAACTCACCACTTGGCCCACAGCTCAGGTAGTGGGTAATAGAATTAGGAGCTTTGTTGCTCCCTAGACCTGCTTTTTGAATTTCTGCTTTCTGGGATAGCTTCCACATCTGCAGAGAAAAGCATTTCAGGTTATTCATTGTGTTTATCAGGACATGAAAAAAACCCCTCATGCATTAAAACACATTCCACTCATTAGGAGAGCAAAAGGATATATAAACACTTTCTGGTTGTTTTTAAGAGGAAAGGACAGAGGAGAGGGACAGAAGAAACTCACTGCAAGTGCCTGCTCAGCTACACTCACTGACATTCATCTCGGCATTTAGAACAGCCAGGTGTTATTCCTAAAGCCACAGTCAGATAAATGTCACCAACCCTACACTTCTGCATGTATGGAAAGAAAAAGTAATAATGAGGTGCAATCACAACTGACTGACCCTAGCAGAGAACCTCCTTCTTGGTATTTTGACCTGCTGCCCACCGACAGAAACGTTCACATTCAGTTCCACAAACCACAAAACTGTCTTTGCATGCAACAGCTTGAACATGCAAAATGCAGCATCTGAATTCACCAGTCACTGAAAGCAAAGCATCAAGCAAACCCTGAGCCAGGCAAACCTCAACTGTGAGCGAATGGCTGAGCCTGAACAGCAAAACCTTTCTGGGCAGCAGCCACGTTTTTAGTGTTTATCAGTACCATGCAAAGGCCTAACTTAGCATTGTCCAAGGCAGCAGGGACCAAGGAACGAGCAAGGGCTCCATGTGTTTCACAGCCTGCCGTGCACGTGGCTGAGGAGCAGCGGGACTGGGAATGAAAAGAATTCCATGGAACCTTTCACTATTTGAACATAGATAGACATCCACAAACTTCTTGTTAAAGATCAAAAAGTGGAGAAAAAAATGATCCTTCCAACCATGACATTTTCTTTCTTTCATATGTGTCAAACACACGTTGGTAAGTCATTATTCAGAGCCATTAAACACTCTCTTGCAGAACACTTCTGCTGCTGCCGAACTCAGTGGAGCAAAACAAGTTATTCTCCTCAAAACTGAAATGCAATTCATTGCAAATTTATAAACCAATGCAGAGTGGCTTGAGCTGGACAAGCTGGGTCTCCAACTCCAGCAGACTGGAGACACTGGTGCTCCAGGACACTCATGCTTGTTTATTCCAAAGCCCTCGGGGTTTGAGAGGGAAGCTGGGGACAATACTGGAAGTTTTGTAGGTGTGACTGTCTAAGGACCTAAACAAGAGGAGGAGGCGACAGCACACCCAAGACTTCTGCAACCAAAGTTGATCTAAAGCAGCTACACACCTTGTTCTGACCAGTGTCTCTGCAGGGAACAGGTAAGAAAAGGCAGACCCTGGCAGCACAGGGTGAGTTTGTACTAAGTGCTCTCAGAGCTAGGATTGTAATTCCTTAAATAACTTGAAGAACGCATTGTGCACACATTGCTTGGGATACCGGCGCTCTTCACCTCCCACCTAATCCCAACACAGCTACAAACTGGAGTGAAGTCCAGTGGCATGACCCAAGACCAGAACACTTATCTCGCTCTGTGAGAGTAAATGTGTGTGAAATTAAGATTGAGAAATCTGATAGATATATTCCTCTGCTGCTGAGACAGTTCCAGGGGGAACACAGCAATAAGTGACCGTTTGCTGTGCCCAGCACTGGGAGAAGTGAGAGATTTATCAGCCCAGTAACAACAAGTGGTGCAGAGCTGGCGAAGGCCTGTGTCACATCCTGAAACAGTCATTTTACTCTCCACAGACATTCAATATCCTCCCCTTGTTCCTGAAATGCAGGGCTTCCCATCCCATATAAAACAGAGCCCTTCCAGACTCCCACATGGGATATCTGCTGCTCTTCCTTGGGGCACTATGGATTCAATGCCCCTCCCTAATTAAGCACTAAGGAATTAGAAGTTCAGCCCACACAGTAGTTCTGTGACTGCCACAAAACTGCTGGCAGAATGAATTCAATTGTAAAAATCAGAATGTGACATTCGTTGTTTTCAATATTTATTTTCAATTTTAAATATTTTCCCTCTAGCTATAATGCCATTCAAATTTTTTATAACGTATGTTAGCTCCCACAACTGGCATAACCAATGTTCTCTTGCAAAGAAGTGCTCATGTCTACAGCATAATTAGAGCTTTAAACTCTGTTTAAATTTACCCTTGCGAGGTTTCGAGCACTTGTAGAAACAGTGGCACATTAAGTTATTACTATTCAACGTTTCTCTTTAGCAGCTCATCTGGAATTTAAGGAGTTATTTGCTGAAGTATTCAGATCCTCCCATAACCTTGCAAGCAACTTTGTTATTTTTCTTTTATTTAACTGTGTTAATTTAACATTTTCCCCGTTATTTTGTTACACTATTTGTTTTTTATTACATCAGTGTTACTTCTGTTGAGAAGAAAAAATGAATTTCCATCATATTCAAGACAGGTTTTTATTCCTATACATCACAAGGAGCCTGTTATTTGACCCCTGATAAAACCAAACACTTCACCACCATTGTGCCCACAATGTGGAAATACAAGACCAAAGGGAAAAGGTGGAAAAGGTAATTTTTTCATGCCAAGTGCTGTGTATCATGTGACTATTTATCACCTCTTTGTAAGAATTATCATTTCTGTTTAGGATTATGAATGGTCTGTGTGTTTATTACTCAGTATGGACAGTAATTAGTATTTACTGTGCAAACCAGAGGCACTGAATTATTTGGATTATTGGGCACTTGTTCCTCGTGCATTTATGCCACAAAACAGCATAAATGAAAAGGGTAAGAAGACACTGAGATCTCTCCAAATGCTTCTTTCCATTTGTACCTCAGTTTGAAAGAAGGGGGGGGAAAAAGGTTTTTTCCCCTCTAAGTAGATGATCAGTGTGTTACTGATAGCCCTGAGAGCTCCAGCACCACTGCCAGTGCTGTCCTTGACCCAGGAATGCTGTTCCCTGTGCCGTTCCAGGCATGCGCTTGGTTTAACATGCAGCAGTAACCAACAGGAAAACACCAAAATATTTGCAATGCGTGACAAATAAAAATATAGCTTGTATTATAAAGGCATGCAAAATATACACAGTGCAATTAATGTTTCATGCAGACTTTGGTGGGGTTACAATTCCACATTCAAACATGCCACAGTCCACAGCCGCCATCCGCAGGGAACAACCACCCGTGGATCAACCGGGAACGATTCCTTCATTGTAGGTAAGTTTTCTCTGTCATCCAGTGGACATGGAGAACACCTCTATGGCATGTCAGGCTTATATAAATTTAGTAACACGACTTTCTTTCATACACAGCCATACTCATACCACAGGGTCTGGTTATCTTCCGAGACCAGCAGCGGGGTCTGGGCCTCGCCAGCGCTGGGGCCAGAGGCAGGGACAGGGTCCCTGGTCAGAGCTGCCCGCGGGTCACCCTGAGCCTTCTGAGCAGCACAAGGCTGTTCCTGGCTCCTCGGCACTGACCTAAATGCTGACACGTTTGCCTGATCAGCTGCTTTGGAGGTGGATCTTGGGGGCAATCCACTGATATTGCTGACTAACTCGGTGTTGAGGGATAAAAACGGCTGGGGCGCAGTGAAGGACCCTGCGCTGCCATTCCCAGATCCGCTGGCTTTATCCCAGAACACACTCGCGCTCGGCAAAGTCCTCTCACGACCACCTGGCCTTGCCATCCTGGAAGGCTTGGGAAGCTCAGAGTTACCTCCTACATTACGTGGTGTGAGCGAGGGAGCTGCCTCACCCTGCGGGCCGCGCTCCCCCCTGCCAGGCACACAGTGAACACAAGGAGAGGACACCCGGAGTGCCGAGTACTCACTGGAGGTGGGCGGAGCACTCCTGTCGGCCGGGGCCGGGGCTGCATCCACGGACACGGGCGGCCTACTGTCCTTAGACAAAAAATCATGGATGCTTGTCCTTCGGGTGGTTCCTTCTGCAGTGGATATCACGCTGCTGGCACGAGGTAAGGTGGCGTAGGGGTTGCAGTCCCTGGATTGTCGCTGGGTCACAGTCGCTTGGATCTTTTCTTTCACGGACCTGGCCTTCCCCTGGGCACCGGGGGTGAATTTGATTGGAGAGCTACTGAAGTAAAGATCTTCAGTCTTCCGGAGGCTGGGCCTTACCAGCTGCTCTGGTTTAAGGGATCGTCCATCTGAGAAATCAACTGTGTTTCTGACACTCAGGGATCTCACGATCCCACAGCCAGCTGCCGGCTGCTTTCGGAGCTTCTCCCTCCCTGCCAGCTCCGCAGACTCAGACAGGCTTCTCATCACTTCATCTAAAAGGTTCTCTTCACTTGCAGATTTCATCTGTAAAAACAGAAAACGTAAGTTCATAAATTGCAGTTTTTACCTTTTCTTAAGCAATTTTTGTAGACATAAAAGAAGAACAATTCTACAAAGATTTGTTGGGGTTTTTTTTAACTTCTCAGCTCTATAAGCCATATTAAACATTTATGATACATACTTAGGAGTTTTCTGTATGGTTTACATAAAAAGAGTTTAGGTAAATAATATTCAGACTCAGTGAGGCAAGACTGCAGTAGTTTTCAAAATGGTACCAGAGACAACTGGGGAATAATTAAGCTAAAGGCATTAAGGAAATGCTCTGGCAGAAGACTGTAAAGAAACCCCTTGAATACCCTTCCACCCAGCATGGGTCCATGAGGCTATGAAAGGGATTCTGGGATTTGTGAACAGCAGTGGACGTGGCTTGATGACTTCGGCAAGGATTTTTATTTTTTAGTGCCAGAAGAGAATTGTCTAGTGCTTAAACCCCCAAAACCCTTGTCAGGGAGACCACGGGCAAGAATCATTTTAAGTATCTAAGCAAAAAATGCAGAATCTTCTCCAGATCTTTGTCACTGCCCCAGACAAGCCCGGTTCCTCATGCCTGAGACGCCCCAGTCACAGCCACTGGCTGGCTTTATCCTGCAGCACTTCTGGAATTTGGGAAGATCTTCTCGAGAACTAGGAATGCAGAACCTGGAACACCAGCAGAGACGAGGTGATTTGGGGCTTGTAAGAAACTGTCACTGATTTACAGAATACATTCCCTTCATCTTACTCCTCTCAGACTTCATTAAGCTCCAAGGTCACTTTCAGGTTCCCAGTGCTGTTAAGATGAAACTGAAGCAGACAAGAGTCTCCTCAGGGAATGAAGTCAAACATCTTCCTTCCCGTTGATGCAGGACAGATGACAGCTGTGACAGCAGCTGCTGCTGCACTGGAGAAGAAGAGTGAACCCACTCTGAGCCCTGGCGTCCCACGCACCGGACACGGGACAGCTTTGGCAGTACAGGTCGACTTTCCTACCCAACCCAGGGACCACAGAGGGTCAAGCTGCAAAATTCCTCCAATTTCCTGCTGGTGGAACCGGACAGTGCGTCAGGAGACAGTGCCTGTGACCTCTCAATGCAGGTGTGACCAACAGCTCCAACAAGTCTTTAAGGAATTCCACTTACTGTGCCTTGCATTAATTCTCAGCCCATTGACGGGACACTACGTAGTTAAATACTCTTTAAACTGACCTCACTGGAGTTACTCTTGTTGCTTTCTTCTAGGAACTGCTGCAGGGTGACAACTTCACTTCCAGGGGAGCCCATTTTGGTCTGTTTGCCACGACCCTCCGGCGTCTCGGGCATCCTGTGCTGGAGCACAGGGCTAGACCTGGTGTGCCCCTTCAGGTACTGGATGGGGCTGCTGCTGCTGCTGGACCAGGCCTCGTGCTCGTGGAGCAGGCTGAACTCCCCACTGCTGTGGCTCTGGGGCCTGCTCTGGCTGTTCACTGCACCTGCTTTGGGGGGAAGGCATTAAGTATTTCCATTAGAAATACACCAAAAAAAGCTGTAAACCTGTATAACCCCACTCAAATCTGGAATGTTACCAGATTCAGTTAACACTCGTTCTATTTAAAAGACTAAAAAAAAGTTCAGTTGTCATTTTTTACTCCATAAAATTGCACTCCCCTGACTTACCTTCTGCAGCTCTTCCAACATGGCATGATTATTTTTGAATAACAACTACCTTTCACTTATAATGTGGGCCTCCACCTGCATAATATTATATTCCAAGAGGCTAAAGAGACACCTCCACTCTTGTTCAGCATCACTGAGAGGCACAGGGTAATTAAGTGTTAAAGGAAATGCAAAGGATTGAGTGGAAAGAAAATAATTTCCTCCAACAAAAACTACTCAGGAATTCTGCTTCTCCAACAATTCCTGCTGTTACTCCTAGTTTGTTACAACTGGGACCTGAAGGAAGCACATGGTATTAGATGCAAAACAAATTCCATGACACCAGTTCATTTTATTTGTAACTATGAATTGCTTAAAAAATACCTAAGATAATCAAGTATTTCCTTCAACAACTTCATGTTAATCCTAAGAAATGAAATTAAGTCTGAACGAAGATAAATTTTTTACAACGGAAATGCCTGATCCTGTAGAGACACTGGGGAAAGGAGGACCTCAAGGAATCTTTAACAGAAAGGAGTAATCTAACAGATCTAAAATAAACTATGAGAAATATTCAGCTAGCATTCATTCCTAAATTTCCAAACAAACAGACACCATTTAATAGATGCAAGCCACGTATATTAAATGAAGTCTTGAGCTGGCAGTGCTCTAGTCTAGTCTGTACAACAGTGTCCAGCTAAAAAAGCCATGAGATACAAAAATGTATCAGGGTTCTTAATACATAAAATTTAGAGAATACTGATAAATCCAGGGATATTATTAATCTATTAAAATCAAAATATAAAGGTTTCTAGCATGAATCACATGTGCCATTTTTTGTGCAGTTGTACAGCACACAGCTCACAGCAGCAGTGCAGTGCAGGAGGATGCTTGGAGACAAAAAAAAAGGAGCACCGTCTCATCTTAAAAAGCTTTAAAGTAATTTGGGGGGGAATTCTTATTTTGTAACAATGTTATCTGGGTTAGGTTTGGTTTAAAATAGTTGGTATCTAAAAAACGAACACCACCATTTTAATATTTATTAAAACCATAAAATACCTGTGCTCCTAATCTGGGGAATGAAGGCTGTGAAACTCTCAGGGAAGCACATGCTGTGGTGTGCAGTGGTTGTGGGGGTTTTTGAACCTCTACAGGTGATCTTACAGAGAAAAGAATGGAAATGAAGCATGGATGTGAATTCACCCCCAGCATACCTTTGACTTCATGGAGTGAAGCATTGTTATTGCTATTGCTAGTGGATGTCCTGCCACTATCAAGGCTGGCTGGTCTGGAAGCTGAATGGAAAATTAGGAGACACCGTGATGAACAACATTTTAGCAGAGGACACGGCACCTTCACATTCTGCTCACAGAATGTTCAGAGGATCATGCATGACCTCCCAGGCTGAACATGCCCATGGGAACAAAGTGGTTTCTTACAGATCAGAAAGCGAAGGAATTTCCAGGCGGTCCAAGAGGACACTTTGGAAAAGGGCACTACAGGAATAGCGAGGTACAGAGGAGAGGAAAAGAGAGAGAGTGTAGTTTAGAATTGAAACTGAGAGGTCAGTGGGGAAGCAGGGCTCAGACAGGGGCATGCAGGGGCTGCTGTGGTCAGGTCACTTACAACAGATCTGACAGGGAACCCTGCACAGGGCTGGAATGCCACGGACAGGAGGAGCAAGAGCATCTGCACAGATAAAGTCCTGTACTCCTAAGCCAATACAAGGGAAATGCACTGTTAGTAGCCTCAAAAATGTTTGCTGCTTGTACTCATCGTAAATGTTTATAGTACAGTTAAAACTTCACTGCTATTAATAGCCTATTTTTCACTTCAAAGCTTTGCTTGAAGGAACACGCAGGGATTTTATAAACTACAGCACATGGCAAATTTGGGGTTCACTGAACAATAAACATCGAAAATTCAGGCCAGATTTGGACTTGATATTTTAGGATTGAAATGCTAACTTCCTTTATTTACTATGAACTCCCAATGGAAGTTAAAACATTTTCCCAGTAAAAGGGAAAATGTTTTGATCCTGTTCAGATGCACTTCACAAATACTTTCTACCAGAGATACAGAACATCTGTCTGATGTAGTAGTCAAGAGAGAAAGGAGAATCTGAAGAAATGATACAGTACATTTGAGAGATATGAAAATCAGAGAGAGCATGCTCATTGCAATGATGCCATTCACTGTATTCTCAAAAATTCATTAACAGTCACATCACATATCCTTAATTCATTTAATTAAAGCTCACATCTTACCATGAACTCTTGATCCTGTACTAGAATCATCACTAATACCTTGTGGACTTACATCTTCAAAGGATGTAGTATCTACACACAGAGACATAAAGGAAGATGTAAAATAAAATAAAACGGAAAGATTATTAAAGTACTTATCATTGGTAAAACGGTAAAAACTAAAATATTTTTCAAAGCAATCCATTTTTACTTAGGAAACATTCTGCAGGAAAAACCTCGAAACATTTTATAACTGCAGTTATTAAACCAGTTCATTATCTTAGCACTGCAACTCAATTATTAAGATTGAAAAACTTAAAACATAAGTAAAAACAATATTTAAATAGTCACATCACGGTGCAAAAAGCTTCTACCTATACCTTTATTATTTAGCAACTGCTTGGATCTGAAGCCTGTGGAGGAGTTGACAGTGGCAAAGTTGATAGCTGTAGTAGAGAAGGCCATAGCTCCCAATTCCTTCCTCCTTTTACCCGTGGATATATCATCAGGACCCTCCAGATGCTCAGAACTACCTGTCCATTGTCCTCCTGCCAGGACCATGGACTGCACCAGGTCATTCATGGCTGGGATGCAAATGAAAGCAAATGATCAGCGTGGGCAATGTACCTGCTCCGGTTCTTATTTGCATTGCAAAGGTCGGACAGTTTTCTAAGCATTAAAGCGCCCGCAGCCCAGCCGGCAGGAGCAAACCACACCCCGGGTGGGTACCGCATGCAACCGGCTCGGCTCGGCCGGAGGGAGGGGGCTCAGGCTCCTGCGGCCCAGGGAGGTGCTCAAAACAGGTTTGCCAGGGGATCGCCATGCGCCAGGTGCTGTTAGAGGCTCTGACAGCTGCTTGCCATGAGAAAATGGGATGAGCGGGGACAAAACAGGCACAGGTGCTCATACAACGGAGTGCCAGCGCTGACACGGGATCCTTGTACAGTGCAGGTTACTGCAGGCACACTGGGGTTACAGAGCAACAGAGAGAGGATCTGAAAAATACCACATCTGATGATATTCACCTTTACTTCCCCAAACTCGAGAAAATTGTCCACCCCTCATTAGAAAATAAAACGAAACAAAAGAAATCAATGCAACATTTTGGCAACGAGAACTGATGAACACCCGCAGAGTGACAGACCACCAGAGAGCCTTGCACGATCTCCTACACTCGCTTTAAACAACAAAAAAAAAAATTACAGTGACTTCTTAACAAAAGGCTTATGAAACGTGTCATTTAAAACTATTTCCGTTAACACAGTGCACTGTAAATTTATATACACATGGGGCCATGTGTATATAGACATCTATGTATACAAATATATGCAGTCACACTGCACTGAATAGATTATATGCATGTGCACGGGAACGTGTGGCTACGTGTGTGTGCACAGCTGCACAGATATAAAGTATTCAGTGCCAAAGTTTAAAAAAAAAATAAAAAGGGGGGAAAAAAGTAAAAAGAAAAAGCTCCAGCTCCTTGTACTGTAGCAGGACTTGCACATTGCAAAAGAGGAGGAAAAATAGAGCGCAGTCCAGGGAGAGGTTAGTGAAAAATTAGTAACGGAAGCCAGTGTAGCCATTGAGAAGAAGCTGAACTGTCATAAAGTCTTACACATGGAGCGACGGTAGAAGGCCTTCATTTTGTCTTTTTCCTTCGGTCTGTTCCTCAAAAAGGGCAGTCTTTTCAGTGCACCCACTTTTATGTCATAGCATGAGGAAAAACGGAAACAGGGAAATGAAAGAAAAAAAGGGAGAAGAACAGATGGAAGTTAAATGTTGAAACTAAGGACAGAAATGAATGTCTGAGTTTAAGCTAGGTATGCTATGCTAAAAGCTATCATTCTCCTGCTTCTGGGTGATAATGAAATATGAAAGCTACGCTGAAACAGGAAAACTGCACTAGGAAAACTTCCACAGATAACTCAGAACTGCACTGAAAATTACAGTGCAGAGGCTAATACAGTTTGAAGCTCTTGAAAAAAATCAATGTAACTCCTTTGCAGGTGATTACAGGAATTGAACACTATGTAATTTTTACTGTGAAAAATAACATTTTTTTTAACATAAAGAAAAATGTGAAGCAAAAAAAAACTGAAAATGAAAGCAACTCTAAGTACAATTTCTAGGTTAAAATATGTTCACATCATTATTTTTGGGGGTTAATAACTTTTGTAATGCTTTGCCTGCACATCTAGGAGGACACAGTCTATTATCAGTCTTCAGTTCTTCCATTTTGTGCTCAGTAATAACTTTGGTCATCTACTGTCTCATAGAAAACCTGCATAGGCCTTTTGATCAATGTAGTTTGTGGGCAGTATCTTGGTAAAAAACCAATCTAAACTCAAATCAATCTGCTTCAAATGTGCAAATTTTTTAGCTGAAAAAAATACCAAAGGAAAAAAAAACCAGCAAAAGAAAATTCAAATGTGAGTGTTGCTGTAACGTTTTGGGAGGGCCCAAGGAAAACCGAGTTAAATTCTACTAGGAGAATTACAGAGTTAAAATTACAAACAGTATTAAAAGAGGGAGGAGGGGGAAGTCACGAGTTAATCTTGTCCTTCGAGTCAGGAACTCTGCATTAGGAACTGCTGACCTGCCCTGGGTAAGTTTGGGGGCTGATGCCAGGCACAGGAGCCACCATGTAAAGATCCAAAAGGGGACACAGGATGGAATTCCCCAAAGTGGTGATTTCTGCAGAGATAGCAGCAGCTCTGGTTTATGCAGAGGTCTGTCAGACCATGCTCTGCCTGGTTTGTCTCTGCAGCCCCTTTTGGGAGGTGTGCCCTGCTCCCCCAGCCTGGCACACAGCAGTTCTGTTTACAGAGCAGTGCATATATATCATATATAGCATTTACAAGTGCACATGAGCTACCCTGACAGTAAAATATTCCATATTCCTCCCTCTCCATCAGCTCTTCCCATGTCTGCACCCCCCGGAACAGGTTCACAAACCAATCTAACCAAAGTGGCCATTCTGTTCTATTTCTACTTTTTGTCATACAGACAACACAGAAAAAAAATACTTCTGTAACTTCTACAATCCTTTACACACAAAATAACTCATCCCTATGTAATCCTTTTTATGGAAGATAACTGACCCCTCTTAACCAAAAATGCCTTTATCTTATCAAAAAGTAGCCAGAGGATGCTCAAAAACCATTCGAGTCATCTGTCCTTCCTGTCCATTAACACAGGTCACCTCCAAAAGGGCTGATGTATGGCTCCCAGCAACTGTGCCCACCAGGAAACTCCCCTGCAACCACTGATGTCCTGGAAATCCTGCATCCTGGAAAAAGGCAAAATGCTTGGAGGGGAAACTGTGTCAGTAATGTCTGCACAGAATTCACCTCAAGAAATGTCCTGGAATAGTAATAACAGTAATTAATAGTAATTAGTACTGGGATGGCAGAGCTACAGCAGCAATTAACTATTCTTTCTCTTTTCAGTATTCCATGAACATGTTCTTGCTTTCTGAGCTGAGAATGAATGATGACTATTGCACAATTCCTCAACTGAGCAAAAAACATTCCGTTTTTTAACCCTCCTGCTTGCCTGAAATCCTCTGGGGAATTCTGTACTAAAATCCTGACTCTGTTTTGCTCATGCATAGAAGAAAATATGAGGCAGAAATCTTTAAAATGCCTTGGTATTGGAAAATGGAGCCCAGAACACTTCTTTTATTCCCTCTGTGACACAGCGTGCCTGCTTCTGGTGTTCCTAGTAGAGATGACAGTTTACTAACAGCCCTAATTCCTTTGTAAATTGTTAATCCCCTGAAACGGCTGAAGTGGAAGTCAGCAAAGAATATCTGTATTTTTCCACAGAAAACAAAAATCCCCTCTGCCTGCCTTGGGTTTTCTCTGGAAAAGCTCAGAATGGCCCCATCCAGAGGAGAAGCTCTGCACATAGCAGGTGTCAGATCCACAGCACTCAGCTGATCATTAGGGGTGATCAGTAATTATTCGTGGGCAGTAGCTGGGAAGAAGGAGGCTGTACTGGCAGCAGGTATGAAAAGCCAGGGTGAAACCCCGCAGCCAGGAGCACACACTTCCTGCAGGATTAGCCTGCGCTGGGACAGCAACAGCCCTCCAGGCACCCCCTCCTTCCCAGAGGGATCAGACACGGGCTCTGGCCATGCCGTGAGACCTCAGGTGGTGTTCTCTGAGAACAGGGTAACCTGATTTTTGTGCCAAGATCACCTTTCCCAGGGAGATAACAGCTCTCTTGGAAACATTTGCATGAGAAAGTGGCCTGGGTTGGGAAAACACAATCTCCATCACCATCCACAAAAGAGGAAAAACTACAAATGTCACACTGAGCAAATACTTTTGGAATCAGCATCTCTGATAGGGAATGTGGGGTGCGAGCCCTGTATATCCTGGAAATCTCAGATTCTCAGTCCTGCAGGTCAGGACACTGCTGCTGGTTTGTGCCAGGGAAGGCGAGCTGCCTTCTCCTGCCTCCTCAAGGACACACAGGACATTTCACCTGGGCAGTTCCCGCTGGAACCAGCTCCTTTCCCAGATGCTGGAGATCAGGGAGGCACAGAACCCTTCCAGAGCCAGAGCTGCCTTCAGCCAGCACGGAGAGCTCTGACACCTGAGCGCTGGCACAGACAGGGGGCACTCACACGTTTGCTCCCTCCTGTAGCTCCTTCAGTGGAAGCTGCTACTGCCAAACTGCTTCCCACGGAAAAGAAAGGATCCCAAATCCCGAGATTTAGGATTTACGGTCACTCTAGGAGCAGAAGAAATAGACTGCAAAATGTGCACCATCACCAGCACTCGTCATACTGAGATATTCTCTTTGCTTTGTGAGGCACAAACTGTCTCAGATCTGTCTCAGAGACTGTCAGAGCTGAGTTGGCACAAACTGCATCCGAATTCTCTCCAAAACTGTGGTTTCCATGGCGACATGTGTACTGGAGGAAGGTTAGGATCCGGAATTAGATCAGCCCTTCCAGTTTGTGGATAAATACACTGGGATTAAGGGGAACATGAACAAGGTCCATGGAGTAGAAAATTAATGAGGTCTGAACAGCTTCAAACCTCTTTTGAGGCTCAGCCACCGTAACTGCAGCCGTGGCTCCCCAGGAGGGTAACTGCACACTACAAGGTCCCAAGGATCATGCAAAGAAAACTGTCATAGAAAAGCCCTTCCAGAACATGACATTGCTGACACAGATGCAGATGGGCTGAACCACAGCGTGCACACTCTCACTTCCCACTGACACACATCCAGGACAGCTCCAGTCACTCCCCAATTCCACACCACTCACAGTTTGGATGTAAAAGCAACAGTTGCTTCTTAAAAAAGTTTAAAAGTACCTGTTTTGAAGCTTACACTGAAAAAGGCTGAGCTCCCCAGAGGGAAAAGTTAGTAACAAAAGTGCTAAAATGTACCTTTGAGCTATTTTCTTCAGTTATTAAAAAAATAAAAATCTGATTTTAACCTTCCCTGAAATAGCATTTTTGGATGTTTTAAACTTTGACTAAGCTTCTGCAAGAAGCACAGAAGAAAAAAACCCACATCATAATGGCTGTAGTAATTCACAGCTGGCACAAACCCCAGACCTGCTGTCTTTTAAAACCCAATACATTAAATTTAAAAGTAGTAGTGCAAAGACTGGAAGTGACTGTTAAAGCACATGGATTCTGATGCTTTTACATGCACAGCCAAAATGCTTTTGGTGCATAGTTATTAAATAGAACCATTGCATCCTGGTAACTTGGCTGTAATTATCTCTCAAGTAGTGAGAAACTGGGCAGTTTATGATTCATGCCAAGATGGAGAACAAAAACCATCGATAATAAATAATAACAAACAGAATCTGGCCTTGTATATCATGGGCACCCTAATGGGATGGCTATCAGATCTTTCAAGGTCAGCAAATTGTGCCTGAAATATTCCATCCAATCACATTTCCTTAAGTCCTCATTCTCCCTCTCAGCTACTTCACTCCAATTTCAGGATCAGTAGCAATTCCCATCTTTTTAACAGGTTGTGTCACTACATTAACCCTTCCTGTTGCAAATCCAAATTGCATTGCTGGTTTTGTGAGATGCTGGGGGAACACCTTCAGACAGAAGGTGTTTTTAGCAGCTCAAGGATGTTAGCACAGCCACAGCTTGGAAAACACTTCCAAGACAAGGGGAAGGAGTCATGCTGGGATAACAGGGAGAAACAAAAAGGGTCCTAGTGGTGACATCTGACATTCTATCCCAAATCCTGCTCATCTGACCCAGTACCAGTGCCTGCTTCATCTTACCCAGGCACCATGAGTGTATTTTAACATTTACATTGCGAGATACAGAAATGCTCAAAACTAGTTCTGCCCAAACACTTCAGGGAGTTTGCGAGAAGTTCTGTCCTTAATTAATTCAGGCTTCACTCCTACAGACTTAAAAATGATCTTTACAAATCCTCCAGAACACGCAGTCCTTTCCAACGTTTAGCCAAGGTTTATTCACGGAGTGAAGTGGTTTGCAGTACTCACTACTACTCTTTTTGGTGCCCAGGGTCTGCCCGTCCTCCAGGGAGTTGGAGCCCACGGAGGAGCTGTCCTGGCTGTCCTGGTGGGGCAGCTGCAGGAATCCCTCGCTGGACTCGGAGCGCGTGGGCGTCAGCGTCACCGACTTGAGGCGCTCGCGGTTCCCGTCCTTCTTGGACTTGATCAGCTTCCTCATCTTCAGGGTGATCCAGTTGCCCCTTCTGTCACCAAGAACACAGCACATTCACTGCATTTATAACACACTGTTAGGCCTGCAGAGCCTCCTAACTTTAATGCAAGACACAGACGTGATTCTGATCCCATGAATGTAAGGGAATCTCGATTTTCAGTGGGAGCAGAACAGAACAGGTCTGTCATGCTTTAGAGCTGCGTTTTGCTTTTACATCATGTTCATCAGTACCTTCGTGGTGGAGATGGCTCATAAAATTTATACTGATCCATTATCTTCTCCTCCAGTTTCTCCTTCTGGCGCCTCAATTCATTTAGTTTGTCACTGTAAACAGAAATTAACGTTAATTTATGCCTCAAAAACGTATACAGGGTGCGTGGGCAGCACGTTCCTCTGGGAATCTGTTATCTGAAAATTGTCACCTTTTGTGTGGAATTCTCACATTAAACTTGTTTCTTATTGAAAAAGCAAGAGATACAGCAACAATCAATCAGCCTTAGGCTTAACTTCATGATGTAAAATTGAAAACAATTCCATTTGCCTTTATTATACATTCCTCCATTTTAAATAAAGTGCTCTGTCGTTTAGACAAGCACATTTTCTCTTCTCTCAAGTCCACTTAAGAAATTTAGATGACAAATCTACAAATTAATCTACAATTTATGTAGATTCAAGTATGAATGTATGAATCTACAAATACAGTGATTTGTAACCTAAATCTAAACTTTGCCAGTAGTAGAATGAGGACCAAATATTGGTTTTATTCCTTATTTGCACCATCAGTAATGAACACAGTTGTAGTGATCCTTTAGAACTACAAACATAATGTTGATGTTTTGAGTTATCTGCTTTACATTTGTTACTGGAATCCTTATTTTAAAAATAAACATTTCAGAAGCAGCACATGTGTTAAATTCTATATATAACAGCTTTTTTTAAAAGTACAGGTATTGGTGTCCTAATTGCCCTGATCACAGTGATTTCACAGTTTTCACAACTCACATGTACTGTCTTTGCTCTACGTGGAAGAGATCCTTGCTTTCCATGTTCTGCTCCAGTAATGTTCTGTTCTGCAGCATTAAAGTTTGGATTTGATCCAGCAGGTGTCTGTTCTCCTCCTCCAGGTTTCCTTTAAGTTGGCTGAGCAGCTGTTAAAACACATGAAATTGCTCATGCATTTATATGTGAGTGTATTTTACGCACACATAATGAGATTATCAAGAAAATTTAGGTCTACAGAGGGATTCTGAGAGTCAAATCAAACTCAAAATTAAATCACGAAGCATTTGATAAAAGCCTCTTTGGTGCTTTAAATAATTTAAACCAGTTTCCCCAATATGAGCCTGAAATTTTGTCTTGCCTGTAGAGCAGGCAAATTAATTAGTCTTTGGATCCACTTCATTATCTATAAACTGATTCTCCAGCTCTTCATATGATTTTATAAACCTATGAATACAGTGCTATAAATATTCCAGTGATCCAGCCATGACAAACAGCAGAATCCCCACGTACCTCACACTGATTATTTAGTTTTGTTGATGTGATATCCAGTTGCTGGTACTGTTCTTTGAGTTTGGAAAACTCAGCTTCCAACCGTGTTTGTTCCAGTTTGGAATTGTTCAGTAATGTTTTCAGATTCTTGTGGTCAGTCTGGAGCACTTCATTCTCCCTCAGGAGCTGACTGTATGTGTGAGTGAGCCTGGGATGCAAAGACACCATCAAAGAGTGTTGGAAATGAGTTTGTTACCCACACTCCCTCTGAAATATGACATTTCCATCTACTTCATAAAATACATACACAAATTCCTTACTATCACATACTGTAAGTTATCCCAGCCTAATTTTCCTAGGAATGTGTTCTGTCGTTGAGCCAAGCACTGTTCTCTGCATATTTAAATACAAAGCAGCCTCTCTACATCACAACTAGTTTTAAGATGCCACTTTTCAGAATAAAAGAATCTTACAGAACAGCCAGGATTTCTTGCCAACACAAAACAGGAATGGCCCAAACTTTGGCATTCGTGGAAGTTACACATATCCATTCCTGGGCTCCCTTTGTCCCTCCTGGGGCCTGCCATGTCCCTTTGTCCCACATGTCCCCTCAGGGTAATGATTATTTTTTGCGGGATGGGAATATTTGGAATTGAAGCATTAGATGTTAAGCAATGTGAAGGAACACAACACTTGGTAAGGCTGCACTGGCAGCTGTTCAGGTGCCAGAGTTCTCTTTACCTTTCATTTTCATCCCGAAGTTTTTTATATTCTGCTGCCACAGTTTCGTGTTTCTCACTTTGCTGCAGCATTTTGTCCTGCTCTGTCTTGAGAACCTTCTCCAGTTCTTCCAGCTGCACTTTCTGTTTCAGCAGTTGATTGTACCTGCAGACAAAGACAGTATTTACACTTCCTTTTTGTGGAATGACCAAAAAAACGGAATTTTGATGAAACGGTCTGTCAAAGTTTTAAATCTTAGTGATTAAGTGATGCTGATTTTATTCACGCTGCCATTTTACCAGACAGCGGTTTCTGCTGAACGGCAGACTCGTTTTCCTCAGTACTTACCTATCCTCCAAGTCCTTGTGCTCCACCTCCAGGTTTTTGTGAGCAGACTTGAGGCTGCCGTGCTTGGCGATGAGGGACTCGTACTCGGCCGCCTGGCGCTCGTGCAGCTGCTCCAGGCGCTCGTGGTCCTTGAGCAGGGCCTCGTAGAGCCCCTTCAGGTCCTCGCGCTCCTTCAGCACGCCCTCGTTCTCGTTCTCCAGGGCCGACTGCTGGATCAGCAGCTGCGCGTTCTGGTTCATCAGGGAGGTGCTCTGGGAGTTCAGCGTGGAATTCTCAACCTGCAGCCAGGAACGTTGCACAGGCTGGGTTATTTTATCTCCCGTTTAAAGATTTCTTGGGTTTAACACTTCACGACCTTCTGGTTGTTCCATCGACAACCTTTTCTTATATCCCAGGAGACAGCTCCAATTCAAAATGTTCCAAGAATATTTTTTAGGAGAAAGCATTGAAGCATGTGACTAAATTGACAGGGATGGATCAGACTATTATTTACCTTTCAACATCTGTTAAAATGTTATCTTGCTGACAGGGCCATTTTCCTCTAGAACCAAGATACCTTGGAGAAATGGATCACCAGTGATCCTAATGAAAGCCAAATCTGTGACATGACTAAAATAAACGGAACTTTCACACTGGAATGAAGATTTATCTTTTTAAAAATTCTGTGTTGTCACCATAAAATCTTCATGGTATCCATACGTTCCTTTACAATGAGAGTTCCAACAGGAGCATCCATTCAACAGAGAGAGGGAGATAAATAATAGCACCTGGAAGGAACTACCCATGTTCTGTTCTGTGCTCTTTTGTGGAACAGCACCAGTTCTCCAACAGCTATCTCAGAACAGTATTCCTGTGTATTAGTACACTAAAGCCTTCAACATTAGACAATTTTAAAAAGCCCCAAACAACCAACAACTTCACTTTTTGTGCCTCTGGAGAGATTACCAAATTTAATCCTTGGATATCTTAAAGAGCTGGTGCTCGTCACCTGACCTGTACCAGTTTCCTTCTCTTTCCTGTTCAGGAGATGAAAACCACAAACTACTGAGGCTTCTAATACCGTCGGGACATCTATTAAGGAAAAAAAAATTCATCTCTCACTCCAGTTCCTGCTGTTACCAGGGAACAAATCCCTTCCTGCTGGAACTGCAGCGTTCTTTGTTACAGATGAGAAAGCTGAACCTTTCACTGGAAATGAAGTCATGTCTGATGGCATGGGTGTGCTGGGAAACTTCCCAGGCTGAATCCCCAGTTTGGTTAGGTCAGAATTCCCAGTTACCCTTTCAGACATCCTTTCCCCTGGCTGCTCCTTATGGGTATCAGGAGGAAGAGAAGAATTAGTTGCCCAGGAACAGTTTTAGCACAGTCCAGGTAGAGCAGCTTAGTCTGCACCTCAGATTTAGTTAACAGTTCATCACTCTTGATTTTCCTGAACATATTTCAACTTCCACTTGGATTTGCAGTTCATGGAGAATTGTCTTGCCAGAGAGGAAAGGACTGCTGGGCATGAGACAAAAAAGGAACTACATAGATACTCCTTGGTTTTTTAATGAATGGAACTACAAAGTACTCGGAGAGCTCTGAATCCCAGCAATCCACTCTCATCTGGTTAAACGGGATATTTCCATGTCATATCCACTGGTTTTTAACAGCCACAGGAGGCACGGGGTGTGCACCAATGTCCTGTTTTATTGGAGTGTTGTGCACTAATGACATTTCAGCTTGGCAGCAGAGAGTGCATCTGTGGGACAGCAACATTCTGCTTTCCAAGCAGAGCCAGGAGGAGACTCCAGGCATCCACCAAATGCATTATTTGTTTCATTTAAAAAGTCCTTGACACTTGGATTTCCATAAAACCTCCATCCTTTCTGACACTCTATATTATTTCTGCTGCATTGTGGGGTTTTTATTCCCTCTTGAAGGAGTTTTGATTCTTACAACTCCAAAAAGCATTAAAGCCATTGACAAGAATATTTCATTTTTAAAGAAAAAAGATACATATTTAATAACCCTTTTAAATATAAGGACAATATTTGAATTTTGACCAGAAGGGCTGCAAGACTCTGGGGACAACCATTTTTGTAATTTCCATGGTCACATAATACCTTTTTACTGCCTCTCAATTATCTAAATTCAGTCTTCACATATTTATGTGACCTTCCACTTTCTTCTGTTTTTTTAAAATCTTCTGTATTCAAGTATTTTGATTTTCCTTTTAGGTACGGCTTTACTTTTATTTTTAGATATTTATAAAAATAGATAAAATGCATTAGAATATGGTTGGACACACTACTTCCCTGACCTAGTTTAGATGTATAAATACAATAAAAGACCCAAGCAATCTTGGAAGGCTGGGTAAGAGAATCTACTCCACCTCTAAGTATAAAGTCAAGATTTTACATTGGACAAAGGATTAAAACCAATTTCTAAAAATGTAATTTTTCATCAGCAGACAAACTATTACTCGACTGCTGAGTGCAGATTATTTTCACAGCACCTTTTTTCCCACGTCTCTCCAGGATGCAAAATGTGATTCTAAAGCCAACAACGAAGACGTATTTTAAGTTTCCCTTCGGAAAAAAACCCTTTAATTTTATTCTTGAAAGCAAACTAAGGAAGCATCACCTGCAGCTTGGCATTCTGAGTTTGCAGAGTTGTGTTTTGCTCCTGCAGGGACACGGTCTGTCTCTGCAGGGCCAGGATCTGGGCCTGCAGGTTGTTGTTCTGTGTCTCGAGCTGCTTGAGCTGCGTTTTCAGCGCCTGCTTCTCCGCCTGCAGCGTCGCGTTCTGGGGGTTTAAAACCACACAAAACCTCAGTTCACAGCTGCTCCAGGAACTCCAAGATAAAACAGAAGTGTTTTCCAGACCATACAAAGCAGCAGGACTGTGCAGAGATTTACAGGGTGGGATAAAACTGCAGAACAAAGTAACACCCTCTGGGGGGGTTTATCACTGGAAAAACAGGTAACGGATGTTGCACCTATGGAGAAACAGGAGAGAAACCTCCAGGACTCGTGTAAATAGGGATTATATAACAGGGATTTGAGAGAGAGCTGTGGATTCAAAAGGGCAAATTCAGGTTTTCACATTTCCTTTTTAAATGCCTGTCAAGTGCTTTATGGCATCCCACAGAGCACAATCCAGCTGCTACACACACTGTATTTAATTCAGATTCTGCTTGGGATGGAAACGAGGTGATAAATTAAAGTGTCTTAAGCACCCTCATTTGCATTACTGGAACAGCTCACCACAAATAATTACCACCAGAGTAATATTTAAAACATATCTTACATTCCTTTCCACCTCGATTAATCTATCTTTAACTTTCAGTAATTCTCTAGTAGTCTCCTGATTTTCTTTCTCCCACTTATTGACAGACTGATTTTCTTCTCCGCTTCTTGGAGGAGAATTCTGAACCATCCTTTCCTCTTCTTGTCTTTGCTTGAGAGCTTCGTAGTTCTTCTTCACCTGGAATTATTTAGGACAATTTCATTTAGGTTTAGAATTTTCCATTTTATATGTCCTAATTTATTAATTAATTACCTGACCATGCCCCTTCTCAAAGACCAGGAAGTGCTGTTACTGCATTTGTAAATTTGGGTTTTGCACATGTTTTGGGGAGAGGATGTACAAACTATTTATGCCCATGGATAGCTTAACCCCAACAAACGGAAGACCTCTATTTTCTACTTTATTTCAGTGCTTTCAACTGTACCTCCCAACTTTTGTACTAAAATTCTAAACCAAGGTGATTGCATTTCCTTTTTTTAACCAATTTACTCAGGCTGTTCAAGGTAGGCCAGAAAATGTAACTGGAAATGACATCCCAAATCAAATCAACTCCAGGTTATTTATCCAGCTGACGTTTTCAGGGCCAGTGAATAAACTCAACAACTGAGTGACGTCAACACAGTCTTAAAAGCATTCACACCTTTGTCCTGCTTTCTATCACCTGAATGATGCCCATTTTTTTTGCTGTCTTACCCAAAAAGTGTAGAAATAACAACAGCTCATATAGGAGTCATTTAACCTTACAGAAAAATGTCCTTTTCCTTACTGTTTTCAGTTCCTGACGCAGTTGCTGGTTCAGATTTGTTGATTCTTCCAAACGAGCCTCCAAAGCAGCAATTTTTTCTTCTTTTATTTCCAGAGACTTCTTGAGCGTGGATTCTAATTTGGACTCCAAAAGCTTGTACCTACTGGCCAACAACAAAAAAGAGTCTGTATTTCAAACAATTATTCGAGGTATTTAAATTCCAAAATGTTCTGGAACAGTCTCATAGCTACATTCAAAAATCCCTCAGTGCTGTAGTCAAAAGTATGAAGACACTTCAGCATCCACAGCAAGTCCTATGTCAGAAAAAACCAGAAGATGGTTGTCAAAACCATTTTTGACTCCTTCGTTCTTCTAAAACATGTCAGACACAGAAAAAGCCCCGTCCAGGCACACCAGGGGGCCGCTGGGTTTCTCTGCATCATTAGTGAGTGGTGCCTGCACTCCTCCTTCTGGCTCCACTCCAGCGAATCCAGCGGGGACCTGAACTCAATTAGAATGTGAAGTATTTGGAGAGCAAGATTTTCATCAGTTCCCATTTCCTGCCAGCTCCAAAGGGGAGGACAGGGAAGGAGATGGAGCACAGGACTGTGCAGGTGCACACTCGTTTGGTGCATCAATGTGCAAATTGCTCACTCAGCCCAGCTGCTGATATTTTAAGACTGCTGCCACCCTTGATGTGCAAAGCTTCCATTTTTAACCATATTCATGATACTGTACAGCACCTAAAACCCCCCAAAATGTCAGTTTGGGAGAGAAGTGGTCAGATTAAACTGTATTGATTCAGCACTGCACATCCTTTATGGGAAATACAGAAACCCACACTCATTAATCACTTCTAAGCAGTTCAGTCCCCGTGTGTGGCTCAGAATCTGGAGAACACTCCACTCCTGCCCACAGCTGGATAAAATAAACCAAACCACTGATATCCCACTTTCTAATCCTGACTGCTGAAGGATCCATCAGTTTCGTGAAGGGAATAAACTGCAGGAGATTCCTGAATGGACAACAGCATCAGATCCAGTCAGGAACTGGAGCAGAAGATCAATGGGAAGAGAATTAATAAGCAGAAAGCTGTCCAGTAGCATCATGCAGCAGGATGAGAATCTGAGATTCTAAGATATGACAACTAATTCCCAAGGATTTACAGAAGAGTAGGCAACCTATGACCAGTAGAATATACAGTATTTCACCTTCTGGAGCTGAAGCACAGGCTTGGCTACAAATAATTCCTGCTACTGAAAAGTTACACAATTCTATAGAAAACAAATTAGGAAAAAGAATAATAGCAGAGATCCAATATCCACTTTCATTTTGAACAATGAAAGATGGTGCAAATTTTGTAACATAACTGCAAGTTGGGTTATTTTGGATTCAGAGTCAAAATCCATAAATCTGTTTGCCCAAGGACAGCAGGCAAGAGAAAATGGAAAACACTTCAAAGTTAACTCATAAAATGTGGCCAGTTTAGACCTCAATAGAAACACTCTGAAGTGCTACCAAGATCATTCATTAAAAACCACAAGCAGCTCTTTCCAGGCAG
Source organism: Machaerirhynchus nigripectus (assembly GCA_013397975.1). Taxonomy (NCBI): domain Eukaryota; kingdom Metazoa; phylum Chordata; class Aves; order Passeriformes; family Dicruridae; genus Machaerirhynchus; species Machaerirhynchus nigripectus. The sequence continues at coordinate 555,736 of VZRQ01010785.1, forward strand.
GAGGAGGAAAATGGTGCATTTTTAATTTCCATCATCAAAATGACAAAGACAGATTAAAGAAGTAATTTTGCCCACACCAAGAAGTAATTTTGCCCATAATTCCCTCTTTATAGGCCTGGTTAAAGAACTGCCAGTGCCTCACCTATGTATTGTTATGTAAGGAAAGCAATCCAGGCATCTTTGGGATGAATGAAGAAGTTGAGAACAATGGCAAAGCAGGATACTGGCACAGCAAAATTTCAAACCAACCCAAGTTTTCACACTGAAAACAACCACTGCCCTTTCATGACCCTCCAGCTCTACATGAGCTTGGGAAGAAGCTCAAGCCAGCAGCAGAACCCAGCCACTTCCAACCTAGAATGTGATTAAGTGTTGCTCCATTTGGGCTTCATCTAAGTTTAAGCTTCACCTTAAATCAAGGACTGGTGGTTTTTTGCTGGGTATATTCACCAAAGGACACACCAAAGGTCTATCAAGTGCTGTATGGGACACGGAAGTGCTTAAATCAGAAGAAATCCAACCAGCCCAGGTTCTGAGGACTTTTCCTGAACCCCTATCTGAGAGCTGAGAAACGCAGGTGAAAGCCACCAGTAGAAAACAAGAGGGGAACTCTGGCAGAACCCCATGACAGAGCACTGCCAGTAAGAAAGGGAAACTGGTTCCAAACCCCAAGTGTTACTTGGTTTCCTTTGGACACATGAGGCCCTGAATCCATCTCCACGCTTGTGACAACCAGTTGTAATAACACATCAGGACAGCAGAACAGCACTGCGAAGTAAAGCTTGGCTAGAAGCCCACACCAGTCTGCTTTGCTCCTGTCACCAACTTTCCCTAAATCCCTGCAGGATAAGACAGAGGAGGAAAATACGGCAGAGGAAACAGATGTCAGGGCAGCAGCCGCTTTCCAATGGCAGGTGTGGAGGAGTGATGGAGCCACCACCAACTTCTGGAGACACTTGAGCACTGGATACTTCCCAGACAGGGAAAGTGGAAATGCAGCTTCCTTTAGGAAGGAAGAATTAGAAGGAAACGTTTGCAAGGAAAGAGTGAGGCAGTTTAAGGTAAGCACTATGTGATAAAAACCATTTGTGTCAGACAGGCAGTCAGGGAACAAAAAAGCCCACTTTGAGCTCATTATCTTTTACTGCTGCTGCTGACTAGAGCATAAAACATTTTAATTATAATTAACTCTATCTCCTGACATACTTTAATGAGTCTCTTAGCAACAAGAAGTGGCAACTCACTGTCACAGTCAGCTGAATGTGACAGCACATCAACTAATTAATTTCCAAAAATATCAAGTTCCATTTTGGGTCTATGAAAGTGCCTTAAAAATCTAAGAGTGTGCACAGAACCAGTCTGCAAAACCACTTTATGAATACAAAAAGACCCTCATTTGTCCTCTCTGTCAGGTAGGCCCTGCCATTCTCACCTGTCATCACTGCTCTGCTCATCGTGCAGGAGACGCTCCTTGTTCAAGCCGATCTTTTCAAGCTCATGGGCCAGTTTTTCTAGATCATTGTTCATCTGTTGAGTCTTCAGTTTCTCATTCACCAAGTCCTTGCACAGAAAAAACTACAGTCAGTATTTTCAGAGGAATAAAATAACATAGCCTTAGTTCTAGGAGTGCTGAGACAAGGGTGTTTTATCATTACATGAATGCAGTAATTCAACTTTAACTCTCCTTCCAGTTGTCAGCTTCCAGCTGTATCTAACATTACACTGTAACTAGAATATGATTTCTCTGTGCTCTCTCCCTTTCCCTTTCAAATTTCCGTTAGAATTTCCCTTTAAATTTGGTCTGGAATATGACACTGAAAGGGAAATGTTCCAGTAAAATGGTATTCTTCCTTCTCATGACTACAACTACAGAAATTTTGGTTATCTAATGCATAAAGGTGTTAACAGTACACAGATTGAAGCAGAAAAAAACCCCCAAATCAGAAACCCAGATATAATTTCTGTACATTACAAACGGATTATGATGGGAATGGAAACTCTTCCGTGTTTACCTCTCTCAAAGTCACCAGGGTTTTCTTATCAATGGTAGCTCTTTTCACCAGTTCCTTGTTTTCCTTTTCCAGTTCTTTCAGGCGCAGACACGACTCTTTATATACAACAATTTCTTTAAATAGAGATTTATTTTCCCTCTCCAGATTACTAATTTTTACATTATTTTCTTCTAAGGTACTATCTTTAATTTCTGCTTGCTGTCGAAGCCTTTTATTTTCCTTTTCCAGCTGTTTCTTATCCTTTTCCAGTTGAGAAGTCTCTTGTTCTAACAACTTATTCTCTTTTTCCAACTGCTCCAGGCGCTTACTAGAGATTTTTAACTCTTCCAAGTTCTTTTGCAGGGTCTGATTTTCAGACTCTAAATCTTGTAATTCGCTCTCTAATTGCTGAATCTTCTTATTGCTGTTTTCCAGGGCTTTCTGTAGCCTTTGGTTTTCCGTGTCCAGGCCTTGGTAACTGACTTCCAAGCGTTCAGTCTTCTTAAAAGAGGCTTTCATCAGTTCAAGGCTTTTTTTGAGTTGCTCCTTTTCACTCTCCAGCTCCTTATTTTCTAACTGTAACTGTGCCACTTTAATGCTTGTACACTTCAAGGATTCAATTGTCCTTCGTAACTCTAAATTTTCTTCGTCGAGTTGGGAATTCTCCTTTTCTAAGGATTCTAATTGAAAAGTGAGGTTTTTCAGGCTATCCAAGGTTTTTTTCAGCTTTCTGTTCTCCGTCTCCAGGTCAGAGTTCTCTTGTTCCAAGGCCTCGATCTTCTCACAAGTGATTTTTAGGTTGGTGATTTTTTTCTGCAATAACTCATTTTCCTTCTCCAGACGATGCAGCTCGTTCTCTAATTCTTCTGCCCTCTCCCCTTTCTCTTTGTAGTGTTCCAGTTCTTTCCTGACTTGTTTTTTTTCAAATTCAATCTTATTTAACTTACTGCTGGTCTCTTTGATAGACTCATGAAGGATTTTGTTTTCCTTTTCAATTTCTTTCATTCTCGCCTCAGCACTGATTTGGGAGCGCTGCCTTAGAGAGGCCACAGTTTGATTCAAGTGCTCATTTTCTTGTTCTAAGAGTTTAATCTAATTTGGGTAGAAAAATGATAAAGTGATAAACAATGTGCCAGCATGGAACTGCTTTCATATAGAAACTAAAAGATACTAATCATAATTTACCTTTTAAGTTTAAAAAATCTCACACTCTGCTAGTATTTACGTGAAGAGTTACAAACACTATTTCAAGTTTGACAACAAAGTAAATCTTCAAATCTCTTCCTCTTGAATATTAATAGATAAACATAAACCCAAAGCTATTAAAGCACAAATCAAAGCCAAGCTTTATCTGTTTCTTAGCATAATTTAATTTTCATTTGTGTTTACCCACATTTAGATTGCTTTTTCTTACACACTGTGAATTCCAGAGCTGTGTGTCCACAAAGAACAGGGCTGCAGGCAAGTCCTGAACCACGCCTGAGATGGAGGCAGGTGTGGGAGCCACAAAATTCTCTTTATTTCATTTGGAAAAAGTAGAGGTGATGGGTGGGATATGAGGGAATCCTGATCACAGTCAACAACAAACTGAGAAGGAACACACCAAAGTTACGCTGACTTTGAGTTTAAAAAGAACCCTTGGATATTCTGTTCCAAACCAGCTTCAGAGAAAGAAAATCATATTGGAATTCTTTTCCTAGAAAACATTTTCCCAAATCTACCTCCAGGATAAGAGCAAAACTTAATTTTTAGTATTTCTTGACTTCTTAGATTGCCCCAAATCATTTGGAATTATTTGGGCATGTAACACCAGACAGCAAAACCCAGTAAAACTGTTTGGATCAATATTTAAGTGTACACTAATAATGCAGTGTAAGAGATGTTTCAACAATAAGCTGTTTTGGAGAAAAGCAAAAGTGCTGCTTGCAATGAAAAACAGACTGAGAAAATTATAGGCTGTTCTTCCACAGTGAAATCTGAATGGAAGTATTAATTACAGAGCTACAGCTCTGCTCCCAGCAATGACAAACTGCTCTGGAATATTCACCAGAAACTCATTAACAGGTGCCTAAAAACACAACTCTGGGGTACCTGGCATGCCACTAAACTGCTTTCCATGAATTCTGCTTCTATAATCCCAATTCCACAAAAAATCCTGAAAAATGCCTCCAGGATTTTTGATGAGATCAAATGAACCTCCTGTAGTTAACTCTAGCAAATGTCAGCACAGGATTTCGTAAGACATATGAAAGATGCTGTTGACCCACCAGCCCTTAAGTGCACTATTTTTAAGCAGAAATAGTCCCACTGAAATATCAGTCCCAAAACAAGATATATATCTTTAAGTGAAAGTAAACCTACCATGCCAAGCATTTCGGGCTTTTTTTCCCTTTTCTCTTTCTTCTGGAATTTCATTTACTGATTAAATAGGGCCTTTAAACATCCTCAGCATCTCTTGAAATACAATATTCTGTATTTCAAAATACTGTACTTTAAATTAAACTAAAGGCAATGTCATCAGGAGGTATAAATAGAATTTCTAAAAGCTAACTGCAATTCTAATTCTGAAATACTCAACTCCTAAACCTGGCATTTCCAGAAGCTTCCAGAACTCTTTTTCCCGGTGGCTGCCTTCCACCTGTGTGCTCTGCAGGCACCTCAGAAGGTGCCAGTGTCCATCAGGCACAGGTAGCTCTTTACAAAGATTCAGATGCCAGCTTTTGGCAGCCACAAGTAAACCCAGGTAGGATTACAGCAGGAACCCACTCCAGTGCAGGGCAGGATTATGGAGCTGGACCCGAGGCTGCTGGAATTCTCATCACTACTCCAACACTGCTCCAGGCACTGCCCAGCTGCTTGGGACCTGTTCTCCTGCTCTGGGAGGTGTCTGGCTTCCCTCCAAAGTTCCCAACTTTCTCTCCTGGCTGAGCTACATCCTCTAAGCAACTCCAGCAGATGCCCACGGAAGCCACAGGAGCATTACAAACACCACAAAACTCTGAACCCAGCAGTAAAACCCCAGCCAGAAATGAGTCACGTCTCTCACTGGCTGCAGCTCTCAGAAAAGCTGTTTTCCTGCAGAAACGTCCTTTTGGCAAATCCACTACATTTACAATCCCTTTAAGTCTGTAAAACCCTACAAAAGGAGACCAGCTGAGCACAAAGCAGCATTAAAACTTTTGGTTCTGCTACTCACTTGTCGCTCGGAGTTCTCTCGAAGTGCTTCAAGTGTCTTTTCAAGCTGTGCTTTTTCTTTCATCAAATCTTTACTCTGATTTTGACTGTTCTGAAGACTTTGTTTCTCTTGGCTAATTTCATTCTCCAGCTCTTCAAGCTGGGAAGAGAAACAAAAGTTTTAAAATGTACTTAAAAATGACACTCTCTTAGCTGGGTTGAAGGCACCCTTATAGAAATGAATGAAGAAGCTTAAGGGAAAGAATAAAACAGATTTTTCTAATCTTTAATTGAAACATTAATTTCTTCTGGGAATACATTTACTTCTGCCAGGATTTTCTCCCTGGCTCAGAACACAGTATCTATAAAGTACTTTAGTGCAAAAAAAGGGTCAGATTTTCTCAGGCTCTGGATATTTCCTCAAGCATCTTTTTTTTTTTCCTCTGAAAATTCCATTTTAGTGAGATTTATGCTGCTCCTCCAAGACCCTTTTAATTTAGGAAGGTTGAATGTTGTTTGATCTTACTTAACTATTTCAAGAGATAATTAAGATGATTCCTTGGGAATTAAATATATGGGTTTGTTTTGTCAAACGGTTCCAACTTGCATAGAGCAAAACTATTTAAAATTTCAAATACCGAGGCATGATTTTTCTGTCACATTTAAGTTGTAACAAGTTGACCTGAATGATGTTTGTGTGCTTCTTATTACACCTACTCCTTTTTTTGTACCTCCCAGCTACCTTTTGGGCACAACACAGAAGCTGCTCCAAAAAATACCAGCTTCTTAGGAATCAGAGAACTTATGGAAGCATGGAATACAGCAGGGATTTCTTCAATTTTACTCTCTTTTTTTAATTATCTCTTACCCACTCTAAGAATAGTCTTTCACCTGAAATAGCTGCTGAAGTCAAAGCTATTTCAGGAACTTTAGACATTTTCACTCCACTGTAATTAGTCCCTACTTTTTTTTTTTTTTTTTTCTTTTCAAATTTTTATTCTCTATAAATACCACTGACTAAATTATTCTATTTGATACACATAACTTGAGGACTAAAGTATTGTAGATCAGCACAGTTAAACCTGACAAACACCTCTCCTGACTTGTTTATCAATTCCTTGACCCACCTTCTCCCTTCCCCAGCTGAAATGAGGACACAGGACCAAGTTTTCAGCTCAGACTCATCACTCACTCTTCACTCTGCCCACATACCTTCTCCTGCTTCATAATTACCAAAATTAATGTTCTCCAGTATTCTAAACCACTTTCATCACTCATCATATCCCCAATATATTATTGTTTTTCCTCCTCACTGGTCTAAGACCTTTCTGAATAAACTGGTCACATTCTCACATCAATAAACAAGCAAAACTAAGGAAGAGAAAAACCTCTTGGAGGTGGTTTTATTTTTTACCATAAACTTACAAACACTCTAACTGCACTTAGACCCTTGTAATGCCTTACCCAAAATAACAGCAATTCATAAAATTACCCTTTAGGAAGAAAACAGCAACGAACATTAGGCACCTCTCACACAATCCAAGCACACCCTGACCTTTACCTTCTTGCTAAGTCTTTGGTTTTCTTTTTCCATTTTCAGAATCCTTGAACTGCTGCCTTCCACAGAGCCCACTGCACTTTGCAGTTCTTCCACAGTCTTCAGCAAACTTTGGTTTTCCATTTCCAGCTTCAGTAACCTGCTGGATGTCAGCTCATTCACCTCATGGCCCAGTGATTTCTGGGGCACTGCAAGAGAAAAACACCATTATTAAAATAAAAGGTGACTTATTACCCTGAGTTCTTGGGATTTTGCTTTTTTAAACTTAGGGGATTTAGCAGCCTTTGAAGGTCCCTCTGATGCCTTCGTGTTGACCAGAGCTGGTTGGGATTAGAAATGTTAGAAATTAAAATATGTTCTACTCTCCTAATGTTCCTTATCACAGCACAGATTCATTTCCCACAATTCAGGATGTATCTCCAAATTTCCACAAGTGCCTTGCACAGAATCCAGTTTATATCCAAGCATGTTATACTGGAACAATCAAAATTGTTACCACAGCTCTTCTCTGTAACTTCGAGCACAGCAAAGCAAGACGACTCATGATCTGTGCTGCAGAGTACAGATGTTTGAACGGCAAAATAATGTAAGTTCAAGGTATTTATCGGGTTTACACCACTGAGCAAGAACCACAAGAACAGATTTCTCATGCAGGCTGTATCTCCATGGATACATGGGAATCAGCATTTCTCCAGAGGACGACACGCTCTGCACTTCAGAAATAAGGACACTTAACTTCCTAATGCTATCCAGCCTCTGAGATTTCAATTTCAATCACTTTGCAAGTATTAACTATGCTTACCTTCAGAAAGTTCAGTAGTCCTATTTATCTGCTCAAGCTCCCAGCCAAGATGCAAAGATTCATCCATACTTTGTTTCTGAGCCATTTCTAGGGTCATATTTTCCTCCATGAGCTCCTCAATCTTTTTTCTGTCCATATCACGCTCCTGGAAAATTATTTCACAGGTTAAAAGAAAAGTCTTGATAAGTGCAAAGTATTTTATTCTCTATATTCTATTAATATCTATATAAGGTATTTTATTATCTATATCTATATAGTATCTGTTATGTTGTCACAGGGAAGGGCAAAGTGCTTTTTCTGATTTGCTGAGACAGTGAGATGGGGAGGAGCTGGCAAAAGTTGGGAGAACTTTGAAGGGAACAGTAACAACCAGTAAAGAAGACTACAAAGAAGAACCTCTTCTCCCCATAAGCTACAGCAATCACTCCCTACTCTTCCAAAGTTTACTTCTCTGTGAATATTAGGAAATAAAGGGCATGGGGTAAACACGATATTTAAGCGACAACCGATTATATTCACATCAAAACATTGATCCTATTGCTCTTGAGTCTCTGCATTTATCATCCCATTCCTTCTCTATCCACTATTTTGAAGGCTTTTACTAAAAATGGAAATGAAATTCGATGCATATCAGCTGCCTTTGCCACCCTCCCCTGACACTCACCATCTCCATATCATGCAATTTAGCTTTTAGTTGTAAATTCTCTTTTTCTAACTCGTGCAGTTTATCTGAACGGGCTCGGGTCCCCTCTAATTGATCTTCCAACATTGTCTTGGTTTCTAGCAACACTTGATTGTCTTCCTTTAACTCCTGCAAAAATTGAGCAACAACAAAAAATAAATCCCAAACCGAAAATATTTCCTTGCTCATACAAACTTTGACACCACCACAAGCAGTTTCAGAAACTTAAACTAAAACTGGGAGCTGTAACAGACTTTTAATAAAAAGCACATTTCCAGCAAGTTCATACAAATGCAACTTAAAAATCTCTATGAAAAAAAAATCTGACATAAATTAAATGAAATACTCCCTAAGCCATTACAAACAAATAAGGTGTCGATAATTATAACCAAACCATCAGTATCTCTGTGATTTGGGCTGTGATCTGGAAAGAGATACTGCATGTACAGCCCAAAATTAGGTTTATAGGCCACTGGGCCTGATGTCAGGCCATGATCTGAAAATGCAACCACAATCTTAAAATAAAACCAGCCACCCTCAAAGGTCCTGAGCAGCTTTAATTTCAGTGCAGAGAGGATTTTTTAATAGCATGTGATGACAGAAATGTGTAAAATACATAAATGGCAATTTTCCCCATGATATAAAGACAAAGCTTTTCAAACTTCACCACAAAGTCAGCTGCAAAATCTGAGAAAAGATCATATAAATATCCTCCATACGCCTCCCTACACAAATACTAAGTTAAGTCGTAATTATTATGAAGCAAACCCAATTAATCAACATCTACCTGTACTAAAGCATGCTTGAAATATCCGATTGCTTACAAGCAATGAGAACACCTAAACAAATTTTAGGGGTTTTACTAGTTTAAACATTCTATGGAAGTGAAACTTCCACTGTTGTCAAATCCTGTATACTAATCTGTTTTCCTTTACTAATTTTTATACCATATGGCACTTGCCCATCAAATTTGGCATTTACAGACAGAATGATGGCCTGATAAATTCCTGCATGTTGATTTGTCTCCTAAATTACTAACTCATGCCAGAACTCTTAAGTTCCCCTTGCCTGGTGTTGGTACATCTTTTTTTAGTGTATTTTACACCATTGTCCTGTACTCATTTATGTGAACAGCTTTCATTTCCTCAACACTTGACTCAGAAAATTGCCTTCCCTTAGGAGACCTACAGGAGGAGAAAGAAATTATTGTATTTATAGCATTTTTTGAATTAATTCCTCTGTGGGTTTCTCAATTCATCCTTCACAGAGGCTTCCAGTGGCCTTGCTAGCTTAGAGCTATGGTGAACACTGCTGACCTCCATGCCATTAGACACGGAGACAATACCCGAAAAACTGCAATTTGTCACAAAAACCTGACTCCCATATCCCAGAGCAAGAAGCTGCAACCCTGTTTCACATCCCAATGTTTTCATCTCTGAAAAAACTGTGCAAAAGCCCCAGCCAAGAGAAGAATGGTGGTTCTGGATGATGTTTTCCCTGCATTTACTCACCTCCACCCTGGCTTTGTAGAACTCAATGTCGTGGAGCCTCTCCTTGTAGCGGCTGACTTCGCTCTCCAGCTTGTCCACTCGGATCGCCTTCTCCCGGAGCGCATCCAGCTCGTCCCTGTACACCCTGGCAGAGCGGGCATCCGACAGCAGGTTCATGTTCTGGGACAAAAACAGACACAGAAATAAAGGCAAGGCTGGGCAGGACATGGTAAAGGAGTACACAGACCCTTCACTGTTTAAATCAGGGTAATGCGGAGAGGTATCAGTTAATTCTGAGGAAGACAAAGAAAAAAGAATATATTTTAGAGGGTTAGGCCAGATGATGTATTTCCAAGGAAACTGCCTTGGCCTTTTTCGAGGACTCACTGTAGTTTTGTGTATTGCATATTAATGTATGTATTTAGGGTTTTTCCCCTCATTATCAACACACTAAGTACAAAGAAAAACCAGACAAAACTGGAGCGCTTTCATTTTAAGATCCTCTCAGAGGATGCACTGGTGGAAAACTGCTTGACTGTAGAAACAAAAAAATTAGAGAAGAAATACTAACCTAAGTCAGAGCATTTTTTCCCATCACAATATACCAAATAAAGGAATAAATTACATACGAACAGGTTCAGAGTGCAAAATAAAAAAAATAAACATGGAAACAAACTTAATACCAAAGAAAGAATGGTGAATTGTTCTGGTGGTGGCAACTTATTCTTAAATAATAAAATGATTAAACCCACACCTCTTGCTGAAGTCTCTTCAGTTCAGCTTCCATCTGTTCCAGTTCTTGTTTGCAGTCAAGCAGCTGCTCAGTCTTTTCCTCACTTAGAAGAGAAAACACAAACCAGTTAAACATGACCACGAAAATTGCTAATGATCACCAGGTTTGAGAACAAAATGATGAGATTTGGGAGGCTTCCACCTTTAATCCACAATTTCAGGAACATCATAGTGTAAATTTAGGGTTGACATTATGACTTTGTTATTCTTTTGGTTTTAGTCTTTACCTAATATTTTAAATGTTGTTAAGACTTCTCATAGTCCTTTGAATTGTTGTTTCCTCCTCATGCAGGGCAGAAAACAGGGTGTAAAAAGGGAATTCTTGCCATAAGGGATTTTTTCTACCAAACCACAGACAATACACATGAATGTGTACCAGGAGATTCACATCCAAAAGCCAACCCAGCATAATTTCAAAATACACATTCAAAAGGTCCAGATTCCTTCCAGGAGAACCAGACACTGACCCCTTGTCGCAATCAAGTAAAGCCAATTTTAAAAGCACTTGTAAAAATTCTGTAATTCTTCTTTCTCTTGCAGAGAAGAATTAAGGGGTTTAGGTGTCTTTACTCAGTTGAAGAAGATACTGCTTAATAAGCTCAGCAATTTCATGAAACACATAATGAATTTTAATTTTATGGAAACAATACGGTGTCTGTTTTAGTCTACTCAGGAACCTGTGATAAAAACAATTTGACAGAGAGTGCTGCAATTCTTACAGGACTCATTCTTAACTTCCAACTCATATCTCAGTCTTTAAAAGATGAGCTTGTTAAACCATGAGTAAGTGCAAAGGAAATATTTAATCCTCTCACAGACAAAGAATACCTGATTCTCAAAATTCAACTGCACCTCTGAACAAACAGTATTTGCTGTTGAAAAACCTGCCAATATTGAATGTTGTTAAAAGATACACTGCATATTCAAATGTGTTACTGTATTATTTTACATTTTAGAATACAAGCAGGGAACAAAACCGAAGTACAAGAGGGGGAAGTAGGAGAATTTAATGGACTGAAACGTATAATACAATCTCAAAGCAATCATACCAACAAAAAATAGGTATGTTTTAAAGAAAACAAGAGCAGTTGTTTTTAAAAATGAGCCAATTTCACCATGAATGATCTTTGTGCAACCAGACATTGTTTGGAAAAGGTCACTGAGCCTACAAGCACAGAGGCTCAGCTCTGCACAGCTCAGTGCAACATCCCTGTCACAGCTTTCCCCCTGCAGAGGTGCTCAGAAACCAGGCACAAACACAAATATTCCTGATTTCTGTAACTTTTCCATCGGCATCCATATTCCTCTGGTATTGTTCTACTTGGGAACACACAGAACTCAAAGCTCAGAAAACGAGGTGTGCCATTTCCAGGTTTGGAGTTTCTACATTCCCTGGTTTGCATCCAACTGAAAAATAATCTTTACAGACCTTTTATATGAAATTACATCAGCTACACTGAGTATTAAACAAGGTATGAAGGTTCACTGCCAAAAGCAGATTATAAATAAATTTTATGCTGAGTGTTTTCAAGTCTGGAATTAATGTAATTTTACATTTATCAAATAGATGCAGCATTTCACACTAAATACTGCAGACAGAAGTTAATTCATCCAAGTCTGGTATTTTAAGATACTGCTACACGTAAAGGGAATTTATTTACCAACTGAATTCAAATAAGAGTGCAAAATGTGGACTGTTCTGAGCCATCAGTGTTGCCCTAATTGCACGCTTCAGCTACAGACTGGAGAGGATTGGACTAAATTATACAGAACATACCAGTGTTCACTGTTTAGGCTATCTATTAACTGTCAATCACACTAATAACAGCAATTTTTTCACTAATTTTCTTGGTGCAGCTGTTTATAGAATATCCTGGGCGGGCTCATTGCAGGAGACACATAATAATACAGACATCAGGAAAAAAGAGCCCTATCTTTTGTCCTCTGTTCCTCATGAAGACCACGCTGCAGTGGGGGAAGGGGATCCTCGGAGTAAATCAACAAGGTCCTTAATCCAGCCAGCTAGAAATGATCTGATCAACAAACTCTGGGAATTGTGACTTATGCCACCTTCAGCTTGTAATTTAATTCACCTGTCTCCTCTCTCCACTGCTGAATTAAAAAAAAATCTTTATTTATGCTGTTTCCACACATATTGAATCTCTTCAGATTTAGCATTTTAATTCAGAACACACACTTCACTCTGCTAAAACAACTGACACATTGCTACAGGGAGAAGCAGATTCTCCACAGGTCTGTTATTGATCTCTTTAAATAACTCCTCACTCTGCTCAGATTTGTTCCTTGACTGTGAAGACAAACTGCCCACAGAAACCTACTGAATCAGGAGTAGTTTTCAGGAGCAAGTAAGTGTTGTGCAGACAAGAAATCTTTTACACAGGAACAAAGAGGTGAGGGACAGGAAACCACTCCAATGAAAATTTCTTGTCCTATCTGCAATGATTTTAAACCATGAATGAGCCATAGGTGACTATTTCTTGTTGGAAACACGTCACCTAATCATGCTGCTGAGAAGGAATCCCTCCTGCTCCATCTCCTTTTAATGATCACCTGGTTTGAGAACAAAATGCTGAGATTCGTGAGACTTCCACCTTTAATCCACAATTTCAGGGACATCATAGAATTTAGGTCAAAACATCATTATGAATGCAAACAGAGACAAACACAGATGAAAAGTTGTATTTGTCCCATGGGTCCACAAATCTTCTTGTATTATAAAAATACCCCTCCTGGGGAGCAACAACTAAAAAAAAGCATTTAAAGCTGTAATTTACCACTTGAAAGGATGAAGAATTGGTCTGAAGAGGACTAGAAGTGTGCAAAAGCAGCGTTTTGAAAGGATTTGAGTGTGAATTGGTACTCACAGCTCCTGCCTGAGCCTCCTGATCTTGGCCTTGGCGTCGGCGAGCTCCACGCTCAGGTGCTGCCGGCTCTCCGTGCGCTTCATGCCCGGGGAGCCGCACGGGGACTGCGCCGCCGACGCGTGAGGCAGGAAGCGGAGGCAGTCCCGCTCCTCCGACAGCTCAATGATGGTCTGGGGAATCAGAGCACAGGCAAAAGTCCAGAGTGGCATTCACAGAGCCATCTCTGGGTGTATCGTTCATGTCAAACACTGGAATGGCACAAGAATGATGGAAAGGTTTTGGCCATAGAAGAAGTTGAAAGCTGTACTTGCACCTCTGTGCCCAAAGCAGAGCCACAGCTCTTGCACACGACCATCTGGCTATTTTAGATTTTATTGTTCACTTTAAATTTACACTTTTAAGCCCAGGAAATGATCAGTGCTCAGAAGGGGCTGGGTAATGAAAGGTGTGAATTCCTTGAAAACCACCACCTCTTGAAACTAAAGATAAACATGCATCTCTAAACGAAGTTGTGTTCTTCAGTGAGCAGCAGCATCCTTGACAACTAAATAAAGCATCAGACCTACAGGAATATCCCTATTTCCTCTTGTAAGTAAAGGTGTTAGCCAAATATGAATGTCATGTAGTTTAAGGTATTTCCCTTTTGCTTTGCACAAAGGCATCACCACCATCCCCTACCCTCTGTTTAACTCCTGTCAAGGCTGTGATCTGGAAAAACTGTCAAAGGAATATCTGGAATAATTGCAACATTGACACATCCACTCTACTGAGGGGCAAATCTGGGACCAGCAGGATGATTCACAACTTGTAATTTTTATTAAATACAATTCGGTTCTTTGATTCTGACACGGTACAACAACTGTGCCTCATGATAAGCTTGCAAAACCTCCTCTCCTGGTATGGATTCTCCTTTATCCCACTCAAACCTGGACAATAGGATATAGGAATAGAACAGGCAGCTTTCAGTGATTGGCTTGCAAATTGATGGGTTATTGATTCCTGGTAAATGCAGCTGATACAGCTTTGGATTTTCTGTTTTCAGCTACAGGCGAATGTTGAAGTTGTTTCACATTCTCGCTGCATGGAAAAGATCACCTGCTATCTCTCCTACTTTATCTTTCTTACATTTATTTAACAAATATGCACAAAGGAACTCCCTGAAACAACCTTCTGGCAGTCAGGAATCCCTGCTTTAACATGCCAGCAGAAAACTGAACTGTTAGTTATAAAACTCCTGAGCTGCATTATCTCAAAAAAAAAAGATTTCTTGTATTTCTTTTAAGTACCAGCCCACATAGAAACCTCTGAGTGCTCATCTCTTTCATCTATAAGTCTTTTTAAATGCAATGCCATATTTTTCAGGAGAGGTTCAACATACTCTTGTGTCAGCACAATGACATCCATCCACTGCAGGTCAAACACATTTTCCTGATTGTGAGTTACCTACACGGGGTGAAACGAAAGAGAAAAAACATCCTCTTGGAATTTTAGGAGTAGAAAGGAAGCATCAAGAAAATAAAGCTGAAACTCTACAGGTTCAATTCTCTAGACAACATACAAAAAACCCCATTTAAAATACATTTAATAATATGTAATGCAAGGGGGCTTTTGTCTACCTGGAAGCAGCACCTTGTCCTTCTGGCAAGGTGACAATGACATATTATAAATAACCTACCACATACATTTGATTGGAATTATATTTTATAAATAAATTTGCATGCAAAGATTTCAGTATATTCAATTTGCTGTAGGTAACTAAGAAACCCTTAAAGCAACAAACTTGGCTTTCTGGTACTGCTCTAAAAATATAATCCAAAAATGCTCAATCATGAAATCTTTTTGTGAATCAAGTGGAAAAATGAAGCCTTTTTTTGCTTACTACAACCACTCAATATGCAAATCACATACTTGATTTACTTGCCATCGAACATGTGCAACTCCCCTTCCTGCAATACAACATTCCACCTCAAAAAACCCCCAAAATTAAAAGCAGAAAACCCCCCAAAATACCTCCTGAATATGGGCTGCAACAGCTGCTCTGGTATCAAAATCCAGACTTTGGATTCTTTCAATAAATTCTTCTTTTTTCTGACACTAAAAATAGAGACATCTATTTTATACACATTTATATGTATAATCACAAGTATTTTCACTCCTCTTTTGTACTTCTAAGAGCTTAAATTTATAAAGCTGACATTGCAATGGTCACATGGCTAAATTATCATCCAATAATTCTGGTGACCAGTAAATCTGTGGTTTATGCCACAAAATGTGTGAATAAACGAGAGTAAATATGTGGTTTATGGTGTTACAGTAATTATAACTTTCAACACTAATTCAATCATACAAGGCAAACAAGTTGAAATGGGGTAAGGAAGAGGCTTCTTAAAAATGCTACTTATTCAAATTTTGTGATAGTTTATTTAACACATGAAACAGTGCAGTAAGTCAATTTTCAGTGCTTTACCATTTCCTTCCTTTCTTTACAGTATCAGGTAAATTAACACTATTGAAATTAATAACCCATTAGAAATCCTACATACCCAGATTGCTGTATTTGTGCAATAAGAGGTGTAGGGTTGTATCCATTTTAATTGTCACACTATTCAGATTTTTCAAGGAATGCAACTGTACCACTGAAGGAAGAAAAGTTTTATACCACCCCAAGTATTAAAATAGTAAGAAAGGAGATCAGTAACTCCAGAATTTCATAGAGACACAAACATCATTAAACCTACCTGAACTGCACAACCAAGCAAAAGCAGGAGGAGCTTTTTTACTTCTTCAGTACCTGGCTCTAAGAAGAAAACAAGAAAAGAAAGGGTAACTGTAAAATGTTAATTGGAGCTTCTTCCCCTAGCCCTCAGAAAACACGAGGTTTTCTCATTATTTCCATATAATTTCTGTTAACCTAGTTTAGAAAACAACCCGATGAGGAAAAGCCCATCTTTCCAGCTTTCAGCTCAGTCCTCTTTGCCATGAACTGCTGACTTCCAGAGTTAACAAACACCTTAACAGCCATAACAACATCAAATGGGAAAAAAAATCCAGCCCTTCAAAAAGCACAACTTCAGAGTGACATTTTTAGAAGTGCTTTGGAGACCTACAATCAAGTTTTCAATGGTAATCTTACGTATCTCAAGATAGTCAGAAAACTGCTTAAATTATCTGCCACTCCCAAGCTGGAAGAGTTTAGGTGACAAGTTCACTTAAATTCTTTCACTTAGGTGACAAGTTCATTTAAACTCTTTACAAAGCTGTATTAGATATCCCTCTGCACATCTAAAAAATCAAAATGTATTTCCAAATCTGGCCTTAAGCATCTTAATCTCCTAAAGGAGCTTAAGTTAAAGAACTCTGTTTACAGATTAATAAAAATGTTTCTTACTTTTTACGTTCACAATGTCCTCATCTTGCTACTAAATACAGAAATATATTCTATATCTAGAACATAAATGCCATGAAGGAAATGCTTCAAGGATGACAGAATGGTTTAGGCATTGACTCAAGCTGCTTCTTTTGGAGGGAGCTACATAACGTGTATAATCCCAATGAACATGGAATATTTCCATTTTTCCAGAGAGGTTTCTCAGGTAGATAAATACATTACAAAAAACATGGACTCAGATGGGAGATTTTTAATCATTTATTCAGATTTCTTGTATCCCACAGGCTCGAGCTCTGAAGTCTTTTATGGAGAAACAGAAAAAACATCAAGGAATGTTTCACCAGAAGCTGCTTCAGCTGAAGAAGGGGAATCCCACCTGTCTGTCTTATCAGTAAAGGTTAACAGGAATAGTGGAACAGAAGGAATCCATGCCAACAGCTCGTACCCTACATTCACTTATCCCAATAAATAAATCACACTTTTTTGACTTTTAAGCAATCCCTGAGCTCCTCTTCACTCTTCACCTCCTGACTGGCTTCCAAACACCTGCCTGAATATTGACTCCTTGTCTCTCCTCCATGTTCCCTGAAGGACCAGGGCAAAACACTGAACCACCCCAGCTTCCCTCATTTTCTGTGTTTTTCTTCCTTTTCCTCCATCAGAAACACAGAAATAGATTATTCTCTTCTACACCCTCCAACCTGCTGCTGAACTCTGTCCTTACCCTGTGCTACTGTTTGATCCTCCCTGTGTTCACCCTTAGCCCTGCCTCTCACACCCTCTGCAGGCTTCCAACCTCCCCTGCCTTGCTCCCTCAGAAATACACACTTGCTTCAATCTTTCCCTCTCCCCTCTGCCTCATCATTATCCCTTTGTAATTTAATTTAACATTTACAGTCACAGGCTGGACCTGCTCTCCTCCAGTGTTCTCCTCCAACTGCCTTCCTGCCAATCAGCTCAGGAAATATTTCCTGATAAAATCCCTGCTGAGCCGTTTTACCAAACCTCAACTCCAGCCTTCTCCCTGCATTTTCCTCCAGGAGCCAACTGCCTGTGGTATCTGCTCCTGCCATCTGCACTTTGGCATCTTCTGGGATCTCTCTACTCATCATTCCTTAGGTGCAAAGGGGAAAAACTGGGAGACATCCCTGTGAAAAACCACACCCCCAGCCTAAGCTTTAGTGGA
Source organism: Machaerirhynchus nigripectus (assembly GCA_013397975.1). Taxonomy (NCBI): domain Eukaryota; kingdom Metazoa; phylum Chordata; class Aves; order Passeriformes; family Dicruridae; genus Machaerirhynchus; species Machaerirhynchus nigripectus. The sequence goes on from VZRQ01010785.1 coordinate 573,684, forward strand.
CCAAATCCAAGTCTTTATCAGGGAATCAACTTTTACTCTGGGGCTTGCCTTGATGCCACCAGATTTATGCAGCAAGTCTCTCCAAAGGTCACTGAGGTTTAATCTCCCTGCATCTGCCCAAAAAAAGCTTAAAAATCCATGTAGGGATGTGATCCTTTTCCAAGCTGACACAGCAAGAGCAGTCCTAACTTTCAAAGGGGAAAGGTTCTGGATAGAACCCAAAAGAACAGTTCTAGCTTCTGGCTCAGTCCAAACTCCGTGACTGAACTCCAACAGGGATCTGAAACACCTTCAAGAATGTTGTCCAAACATAACAATTTTTTTAAATGTGAGGGCTACACTACAGGAAAGTCCAAATTTTCTCAGAAATCCAACAAAATCCCCACAGAAGAGCAAAGCACACACCAGCAAAGGTTCCAGCTGCCAAACCACAGATCCCAAAACACAAAGACACCTCCTTAAAAATGACCAAACGATAGAACTGGATGTATACAACTGAATGCCGTATTATCTCCGTGGGTTTGATAGTGCATTTTCAATAAAATATCATCTTATACTACACAATATTGTTAAGACATTTTCTCTCAGTATCCTGAACAGAATAAAAAATGTCACTACAAAACAGTACTATGGACCTGGGGGTTTTGTAATCTGTTTTTCCAGTAAATCTGGTTTCTAGGCAAATCCATGGAGTCTTTTGAAAAACCTTAAGAAAGTCTGGAATCAAAGTTACAAGAGCACGATGCATTCTGTTCTTTTGGAAAAGAAGAGACCACATTCACACTTCTTGGTGCATATGACAGCAGCTGCACAGATAAAAACTGAAAAAGCTGTGACCTCGGAAGCAAAAGCAGCAATATTCAAAAGCAGAAAGTAAAAACTGAAAGAATTAAAGCAAGATACCTACAGAGATGGGATATGTGCAGATGGGATATGGAAAATACCAACATTATGAGCCCTGGGATTGGGAAGTGAGGAAACACAGATGGTTCTTCTGGCTCATGAGGAACCCCCCTGGCCCACAGACATGGAAGCGTGGCAGAGAAGACATCCCAAAGAAATAAAAACAGCCAGGGGAAGCTACACAGCCTGTTAGAGCAGTTCCTGACCTCTCTGCTGAGGTGTCAGAACATCAGGAGGAGAACACCTGGGACACATTAGACCCAAGTAAATAAATTCTGCTCAATCCATAGTGGCTCCATGCAGGCCAGGTGTGTCTGCTCCGTGCTTCTGGAATTGAGAGCATGGTGCAGAGATTCCCAAGTGGCTGTGGATAGTCAGCTGGCTCCACACAGGCTAATTTTCTTGGTCTGAAAATTGCAACTCTCAGAGCTGGAAGCAGAGAAGGTGGGAGCATGGAGAAGACAGTGTCAGTTCAGGGGAGAAAGCAAGAAGGTAATTGCAATATTTTTCAGGTAAGGATGCAAGAGAAGCAGGAGAGTTTGGGGGAAGGAAAAACAAGGATTAGGAGCTGGATCAAGTGAGATGCACTGAACTGCCAATTCCCTCAGCGGTGACACAGGTAAAGAAAGTTGAAAGTGCAGCAGCTGGGAGTACATGAAACTAACTTTGTGCCATCAGTGGTTCACGGGTTGCTGGGAAATGCACTCGGGCTCAGCATAAATCCTAGTGACAGCCAGGGCTGAGGCTGGGACAGAACACATTTTTTACAGTGTGGACCCTTAGTATGGACAAAGAAAATCATTATTAAATCATTACTCATCAGTATTAAACCACTTATTTGATAAAAGTATTTGCACAATCTTCTCCTGAAAGGCTCAATCCTATAGGAACTTTACTCCAGTGAAAGAATATAAATTATCACACCAGTATACATTTTTATCTTAGTTAAAAATAAACTTACCAGAAAAAGGATTTTTGCCAATTATTAGCACATTTGGCAAAGACATCATGATCAGCTGCTGCAAAGTCTCCTATAAAAGTTAATCAAAACATTATTTACATCATATGTACATCAACAGCCCACTGAGGAGAAATTAGTATTAATTAAGTAGTTTAATATTTTTCAGGACTTCATGCATACACATTCAATACTCAATTACTTGCACTCCAATTAAAAAATCAAACTTACAAGTTACTTCTACAGAAGCCTTGTTTTACTGGTTTGCACAATCATCTCACACAGTAAAATCCTCTCATGGCAATGAGCTGGCTTAGGGATCTTAAGCCAACGAGATCTTAAGTCTCAGAATGCAGCAAAACCCTTTAAATTTATTATGTTCATGTTTCACTGACTAACTTATTGATACACATTTGTTTTACTGGCTCTAAGGTGCATTTCTACTGCAAAGAATCCATTTCCTTTATTTCACGTTTTCTTTGGCCTCACCAAAACGTGGATGTGAAAATCCCACTGCTGCAGTGACACTGGACCAGCTGTGAATATAAAGGTACAAACCCCTGGCTGCAGAATCACATGGAATTTTAGCTTGGAAATGCCACACACCAGGCAGCAGCTCTGCCTATCTGTTCCATGGATTCCATCAATGGAGCTCCTGTAATGGCTGTAATCGGGTCAAATCCCCAGTCTAGACAGAGCCTAATTCTCCTGAAGCAGAGTAGTCTTTCTCCTGTTCCCAGATGTTTATTCTCAGCAGATGCCATCCTATAGTCAGGCTTTTTGTTTTTCCACAGTGACAGATCCATTACTATATAAAATGTTCCTACTCAAAAGCAACGTATTCCAGAAGAGCCCAAGGCACACATCAGGTGTCACACTATAAGAAAAAACCTAACACAAGTCCCCTTGCTTTAGGTCAAATAGAGAAAACCCCTGTATTTCTTTAAAAACACCTCTAGAACATATTAGCCACAGCTATACTTGAAAGTTCCCACCAGTTAATATAGGACATTAAAATTATATCTGAATTGATTAACAGTAGACTGCAAAACATATAGTCCCTCTGGGCATGCCGAAGACAAATTGTAAGGAGGGAGAAGACAGCTTTGACCTCCTCAAATATTATGAATTTCAACCAACCATGACACCTGTACTTCTCAGACTTTGATAAAGACAATTTTCAAATAAAAATAAGATATCAAGTGTACCACAGGATGCTCTAAATCAATACAAACCAGATAAAATACAAGGAATTTAAGGAGTATTGGTAGCTACTATGAAAGAAAATCACCTATTTTTAGAGTGGCTTTTTGTTGGTTTTTGGGGGTGTTTTTTTTGGTAGTATCTCAAATAATTCCATGATGCTATCATAAAGCTGATCATGTATCATAAAGCAGAGCATGAGCAGCAGTCGCCAGAACGTGTGACCTGTATGGACAGGATCACCTGTTTCCTTACAACACCTCTGCCTTGCTCCAGAGATGTCTGACACCTTTGCTGTCACTCGGTGTTAACCTCAGCACAGGGCTGGCTTGCACAAACTCCGACAGTTCCTTAGCAGGTACTTTACTGAAGATTTTCACATCCTCAGTCAAATCTGCTGAGAGTCATGGAAGCTCACTGGATTAAACCTCTCAAGCCCACCAAAAATTTAGAATCACACTGAATTAACTGCTGAGAACAGTTCCACACTCTCACACTGCCAAGAAATGTACACACTCAAATTACTGGTTCAGGACCAGAACTGTAATTCCAGAGAATAACAAAGATGATGCAGGAACAAAAAACTTGACTAATCTGACATTACACCTTAATTTTGAATGCTATATTCTACTGGTGCAGGCTTTTTGACAAGTACATCCACAGCACTGATGCAATTATTCCCTAAATTGAGAGAAGGTTTTCCACAGTTGTAAAAACACATGGAACAAACCAGCATGGACAAGCTCATGATGAGAAGTGTTAAGAGTTATGTTAATACAACACTAAAAATTCCAAATTCCCACATTCATCAGTGTCTGATTCCAACACTCAATAATTTATCCTCTCTCAGTGCAGTGAGTGCTCTCCTGTCCCCTCCCCTGGGATCCCAGGCATTCCCAGGGAACACCCCCAGGCACGGTGCCTGTACACTCGGCTTTCAGGAGCACTCGGGTGTGAGGCTCCTGCCTCACCCCAGGCTAAGGGAGGCCTCTCAGTTTGATTCCAAGGCATCCATCAAGCCCCAGCTTTCCTGCCTTGGGGAATTTCACAGGTGACAGGAACTCAACTGACCCCTCTGTGAAACAGCCCATCCTTTAACACTTCAACTACCACGAAGCACAAACCTCCCTGCAGGCACGAGGGGAGTGAACATCTAAACATGCAAAAAGCAATTTTAAATCCAAAGGAGCTCTCCAGCTTGGAGAGTAAATGCCTTTACTCCTGCTGGAACACCGGCCCTTCAATGTTTGCTCACATGTGACCAAACCCCTGAAAGACTGGGGAGGGAAAGGAGGGAAAGGTGTGTAAAACAGTTGAAAGGGCAGTTTAATATAGCTTGGACCATTAAAGGCATGGTGACTGTTTTTAACATTCCTTAAATAAGAATACTTTTTTATTTTAAAAAAGCTCTAATAAACTTATTTCTATCACAAAGGTTTGGAGCAACATCCACAGTCCTGAATCATCCAAAGGTACCTAAATGCCAGCAATTCTGCCTGATACTGGAGCACTTGGACTGGTGATACCATGAGGCCAGTGCAGGACAGGGGATGCTTTGTGTCCCAATAAAGATCAATCCCATCAGTGTTTGTGCCTTCTGTTACACCAGTTGTGGAACACTAATTCCTGGTGAGAAATGACTTCCATTAGGAAAAGGAAAAGCACTTGGGCCTTAGCAGGCAGCACATGTATCCATGTGCAGGGGCTGCCAAGGAAAGAAGGGCGGGAAGTGCTGGGAAGATGTTCCGTGGTTGGTCATGGCAGTGACAACTGGGAATTCTCACTGCACTCGGAGTTTTGGAAAGCACACACTATGTGTGTACACAGGAGGAGAAGCAGACTGCAGCACAGGCTGGCCAGGATGTGTGGGGACAGGCAGAGCAAAGGTTTTCTCCCAGGTCTGGGCTCTCCTGGCAGGAAGGAGCAGGGAAGTGTGGAAGGGCACTAAAAGCCACACTGAAGGGACACTGGTGACAGCTGCAGTGCCCAGCTGTGGTGTGTCCATGAGTACAACACCCTATCCAGCTCAGCATCCAGCAGGCACAGGAGCAGCTCCTATGACTGCATAAAACTTCAGTGGCTCTTTTACAGCTCTCAGATCCTCACTGCATTTACTACAAATTCCCAAATTAAATCTAAGCCCAGTAAATTTCATCACATTTTTCTTATAAGAATTCCATTTACAAGACTAAATGCACATGTAATAATCTCTCTCACTGGCACAAAACTTGCTTCAACTCAGAAAATACCAACCAATAGTACTTAATGTTCTACAGGAGTAACTGAACACACACACGAAGTATCTATTCTATAACAGATCTATAAACAGATCATCATTCATACAAAAGTGTGTCCACACCACCCTTATAGCTGTAAATAGTGATAAAAAATTTGACCAGATATATAAACAACCATCCACACAATTATCTCTTGATGATCTTATTCCTGTTATCTTTAAAGCCATAACTACAGAAGGAAATTTCGAAATAAATCCAGGCAAAACATAACACAACAAACAATTACTGACCTGATAGTATGTTTTTATTTGTTTCACCAAAATAGACAAATTTTGAATCCTTAATGATGCATCATTGTTTACTTTCTTGTTTATCCTCTGATTAGCAGACTTTGGATTGCTGCAAAAAGAAAAGAAAAAAGAATACATGAAACACCCTGAATATTAATCTTTAAAGCTTTCTCTATGAAAAAATGGTATAGTCAATGTGCCAGCACAGCCGTGACAGCTTGTCTTGATTACCATGCCTTGTTCTCCTCTCCACAGATCAATAAGGAGTTGTGGAAGATGGAAATAGCTTGAAATGTGTCTCTGGCACAGCCAGCCAGCCCCACACTCTTGCTTGCCATCAGTGCAGCCTGAAACTGGGAGCACCCACCACAATTCCCAGAGAATGGGTCTGACAGGGAAGTTTTTGTGGCTGTGTGATGTTATTTTACTACCATGAGGCACAAGAAACAAAATGTAATTTTTAACTTTAGAACAATAATAAATAGGAAACACATTGTGCCAGCACACACTAAACTATTTAAAATGTATTTACAGATCATTGAGATGTGTCAACAAAGGGATTATTAATTGGAGTTTTTGTCATGTACTATCATAGACTACTAGACTTTTTTCTGGTTTGTCTTGGCTTCAGAGAGGAAATCAATCACTTTTTCCTTCACAAAGCAGAAAGGATCTGAGGAAATGCAGGTGAGTCACCCTTTTCCAATACCTTGTAACACACCGAGCTATTAACACACACAGTACAGCATGACAACCATTCACCAGGATTTTTCATGGAAAACCATGCAGAATCACAGCACCCCCCCAACACTCTCTGAAATGTTTGAAGAATTCATAAGGGATGGCCAATGTGAAGTTTCTCATTTTTACAGAGATTCTTGATACAGCTGCACAATGCAACTTTTGATATTTAATGGTACTATTGTACTGTTTAATGGTATTATTAGCAGATAAATGAGAGCTGGCTGGGATGCTGCACTCAAAAACAAACTACCAACTTCTCCCTGTCAAATGAGGGCTTCCTGTAGGGATATGTGTCTGCTGGCTCTGGTTTTATTCAGCATTGTCATTAATGATTTAGACAATGGAATACAGAATACACTTTCCAGAACAGCCACTGGCAAACTTTGGGAGAAAAAAAACAAAAAACAACCTTCAAAAACTACTGTGGCAATGGAGAATGATCCTGGTAACGTGCAAAAGTAATGGAATTCAATAACTCACACACAGGCAAAGGATTAGAGTCAGAATCAAATGCAGAAAGAGGAGTCATTTGCTATAAAACAAAAATGACCTGAACGTTGTGTTATCATGACCTACTCTGATGCAATTTATCACTGACTGGTAGTTTCACATACTCTCTGTACAAAAATTACATATTTTTCACTTATATATAAGTTACCTACACAAATTTTATTTGCCTTTTACAGCTCGCTTAATTTTTGTATTTTAGGTTATTTTTTAAAGATGTATTTATGTCTTTTCTTCAGTTTATTGCTATCAGCATTTCCTGGCTTGTAGGCACAAACGGAAATAATAGAAAAAACACTGCTGGGAAAGGAAGTCAGGTTGTATAAAACTTGCACCTCCAACACACAGACATTTTTAAATGAAAAGCAGTAGGCACAGTATCTTTTTTCTGTATTTATTATTATAAATCTAGGAAAATTAGGACAGGAGTAATTGCCTTATCCCTAAATGCTCATCACCATGTTCCTAAAAATATTATAAACAATTAAAATACATTTTAGATCGTATTAGCCAAACCATATGACTAAGATGTGACCTTGGGTTTATTAGTTCAGCCAACCTGTAGCTGAAAAAGCAACTAAATGGGCTAAAAATAATTATGCTTTGCAGATGTACAGAACTGGACTCCTTTCCACGCTGAATTCATTCAAATTTGTTAAAATCAGAAGAGAAAATCCACAATAAATCCTGCTGACCTACAGAGATCAGCTGAAGTCTCCTATTTCTACATTCATATCTCCAAAAGGCCGATTTGGGCCCTTAATCTTCATCTTTAATCTTAATGACCATGGGATTATCTCTGGGCTTTTTCATCATCTTCGGCAGCATTTCTACAGCCACACATTTCAGATGCCTCTCCCTTTAGAGCACTCAAAACAGGGCACAGGGGTTTCCTGGATATTGTGACAGCTCTTATTTCAGCATCAACACAAAAATTAGTGTGCAACCACAAGAACTCAAAACACAAATGTCATAAAAAGCTCAGGCTTTCCATCTTCTCATTTCAAAAGCTGTACTAGGATACTGAGATTGATCCTGGATGAACAAAAACTTTAACATTTGCATAGCACTGAATCTTCATGACACCAGGGGATCAGACCCTGCCAGCAGGGAAGGCTTGGGCTGCTTTAACAACCTCACCTCCCTCTATGACAAGCTGACCTGCTTAGTGCCAAAATGATTCATTCCTGTAGTTTAAAACAGAAAGTTGGGGGGGTTTTTTGTTTTGGTTTGGCTTTTTGTTGTTGGCTTAAATTGCAGGAAGCAGTTTACTGAGACTGTGGATTTTTGCTGGGAAAACTTGGGCCACAGATGTGCTCTGGAACTGTAGCTTTACCACTCAAAAAACTCCACAGTCCAGTTTCACGATGCTCTGCTAGTGCAGATGATCAGCAACTAAAACCAGAACGTCAGCCTTGGGACAACCTGGTGCACAGAACAAATTTATTTTAGTAATTTTAAGCTCTTCCAAAAGATTGTGGCAAACGGTCCAACAGAAACCCCAAACTCCAAGTTTCCTTAACATTTTTCAGCAGAACTTAAAAATAGGTAATGGTAGCAAGAAATTTAACCCACTGTTTTTGAGGTTCAATAAAAGCAAGCTAGTGAGGTATCAGTACTAACACTACTAATCTCTACCAATCATTTTAAATTGAATTAAACATGTACCATCAATAACTCACTATTGGTGGTAGATTCCCTTTTTGGGTTTTTTTTGGTAATGAATGTCCTCTTGGCTCATTATTCTACAACCATGGGAGGTCAGTTGTCTTTGACACTCTCAATTAATACATGTTAGCCATGACTAGGATGAGTGACTTGGCAAGAAAATTGTTTCCAATGCTTCCCAGAGTGAAATCCTGCTCTCAGCACCTTCCAGTGCAAACAGGACTTCACGCTACAGTAATTGACATCTTTCTAACCACATTATGTCATTAAATGATTATAAATACAGACCATTTACAGGCTACCTACTAAAATGACCCCCATGCTGAAGAGTAAATGTTTAAAACGGAGGGATTCTTCTACCAAGTGGCCTCTGTGCTGGTGTGCAGCAGAGCTCCCTAATATTCAGTCACTGATCTATTTCTACCTTTCAGATTGTGTTAGAACTGCCACTGTAGGGAACAGCCAAGCACAGACCTGACAGAGCCCTCCTCACACCACTGTTACTGAAAGGACCAGGATTAGATCCTTGAATAGGAGATTCCTTATTTTAAAAAAAAAGTAACTAAACCCACCTTAACTCCCATTACTGACAACCAGGTCTCATTTTCTCAAAGACTCCAACCTGAAAGCTCAGCAGTCTCTATAATCCACTAAACAGCATTTTAAATATTCTTCATTTAGCCAATACAGTCCATCATCTTAAGTACTGATGTCTGAATTTGTCTCTCTCAAAGAGGAAATTATGCAGCAGGATGCTGGCTACACATTTCCACTATATTTTTGTAGATTTGTATTTTTCAGACTGGTCCAAGTTGGGGCATACTAATTTTTTTACCAAGAACTTGAAATAACTAAAGAAATCTGATGTGCAAATATTTTTCACACAGAAAGATAAAATTCTAAACATGAACTGCCAAAACCTTATGAGGATCTTTAAAGTACTAGTTTACAGTTCTTGCAAACTAATTTATTCAAGATTTGAATGAAGTACTGGTACCCGTATGTTGAACTGTTGAACTGTTATGACCAGTAAAATGTTTATAATGATTGTATTTTTATTAATGCAAAACAATTCTGTTTATTAGAATACATTAGGTCCAATGACACTGAAATAAACTGGTGGGAAGTAATTTTGAAGATAAACTGGTTCCAAAACAGACCTTTATAAGACATAGCTTTAAAAAGCAGCTTTTTAAAACCATAAGATTCTGGTGGGTACTATAAACGTTTTTAAGGCCATCCATGCTCTGAACTGCTCCTTTTATGAGGTGGGGATACTGAGCTGCTTCAGTGGCAAACAGCCCAGCAAAATAGGGCAAATCTGTCTAGAAGTCGATAGGAAGCAGAGCAGTAAAAGATACCCTTAAGCAATTTTACATTTAAGAGCAACCTACTTATGACAAGATACATTAATTTCAATAGCAATAAAACCAGACAGGAGCATCTATCCCAATCATGCATTAGTTTAAAACTCCTGATTACAGAGAGAACTTTTTTTTTGTGATTTTGAAATACTACCAGTGTCATGAATCACAGATTGAGACTTCATATAATCAGGGATTATGTGTCTTTAATTTTTCATTGACCAAAATCTATCAGAAATGGGAATGTGATAGCTTAATGGCCTCATGCTTAAATCTATGCAGACTGCAAACCAGTTGTGTCCTCCCTTGCCATCTGTTCCTTGATGGTACTTAATGATTAAGTCTGGTATCATAACGCACCCTAATTTGAAATATACCATTGTTTGAATGTATTTGGTGAGTCCAGTGAAATGTACCCTGTGGTTTAACTTACAGTAGCACAGCATTCACTTGTATAAATAAATGCTGCCTGCCTAATACAAGTTACATTTTCTGCAAAGTCCTTTAACTGGAATGCTGAGGTTCACTCTTGGTATCTGTCAAATATTTCAATAATTACTGCTGACACAATTTTGGGATAGAGTTCAGGTAAAAAAGCGGTACCTTCATTATTTACTACTGGTAAGAAAATAATAAGCATGCTCAAAACATGTTTTACAAAGAGATTTAATACAGCAGCATCCTTTTACTGACAAAACAATAAAAAAGTCAAAATAAAATTGGGCCTTCCACTGGAGAATAATTGATAATCTTTAAATTGCTTAATATTTGACAGTCTGCCTTTTAGTTGTACAACACCTGTATTTCTACCCTCGAAACTGAGCAGCAGCCAATGCACAGCTGAAGTGGCCGTGTAGTTCTGCAGACATCTGCTCAAACATCTGAAGATATCCCAAACACTGAGATACCCTTTGCCACAAAATCAGTATTAATACCTCAGTTTAAGGACACTTTGCTAACTCTGCACTTAGCAAGGATAGACTGTGTGTGCCAGAAGTTCAACAGCTGTACCCAACGTTTTCTGCCTCGTGATCGCGCAAGCTTTAGGAAGCAGGCCTAACATCAAAAGTCTTTTGGCCCTTGCACAAAACCCCACTTCCTAGGATTATGTCCAACATCATAAATTGTTAGGAGGCTGAAGCCCTATGCCTTCTTAAAAATAAAAAACAACCAAACCACGACCAACTGGCCTAACCCAAAATGGAGTGGCTGGTGGGATCACAGGGAGCACTGCCAAGAACATATACATGGATACTGAGCATATGCAGACAGCTTCCCTCCTGCCAGCCTCAGCTCAGCATCTGAGCAGGGCTCAACTGCTCCCAGGGCAGCTGCACAGTGCCTCAGCAGCCTGGCTGGCTCTCCCAGCACAGGAGCTGCCAGGTTCCTCACGGCTGGAGGGTGCTGGAAGAACTGTAGCTGTGTCCTGCCCAGTAACCCCGTGTCTCCCTGCTCAGGGATGGGGACCTGCTGCACATCACAACCTCTGTGTGGTCCCACTGCAGTGGCAGTATCAGTGTGAAGAGACATACCCTCACATCTCTACACTCCCAGGTTTACATGTGAATGTGCCAACAGCCAGGCAAAATCAAAGTACATTCAACAGATCTTGCTTCTGATCTTTAATTTCTTCCTCCCAAGGTTTAAAAAAAAAAAAAAATCAAACTGAGTCCAGAACAGCCCACATTTATTATTTTAATTCTCTTTTCCTTTATATATAAGGAAGATGCATGCAGGCGAGCAAAACGTATGAGAAAACAAGAAAGAAAGTAAAACATTTCAGCTGTCATTGATTAAGCACACACTTGTAGCACTGAATCCACACCCCCCAAAAATCCTGATTTCCAAGTTTACAGAGCAACCACTGTCTTTATCATCAAATAGTAGGAAATAACTTTATTACTGTTGTTTCACCTTGACCTTGACTATTCTTTTCCTCTCACACTAGAAGGTAGTATGTGAAAAAAAAAAAGCCTTCTGCCACAAATTGAACCTAGTGAGTCACTGCTGGCTGCACCAAGTAACCTGGGTGAGCTCCCCACAACAAATCAATGAATGTGGAGCAGCCTCTCTGCTCCACAGCTGGCAAAAGGTAATCTGGCTGCCACCAAATTAAGAAGTGTCACTCACAGAAAGGAAAACCTATAGGATTCAGGGCAGCACAGAACCCTTAACACACAAAATAAACACACCTAGGTAACAAAAATTTGGGAAATCCTTGAAGAAATATCAAGAAACAAAACTTTTTTTTGAGGTAACATACAAGAACCAGAAAGTCTGACAAACACACTCTACTCCAACAAATCTCTTTAAAGGGACATCTTGTTGGTTTGCTTGGCTGGTTTTGGAGGGATTTTTCAACTACAGAAGGTTTAGCAGGAAACGTCATTTAAAACGGAGAATTAAACTGCTGTACTTGCACCACACCACTTTCCAAATTCAACTAAACCCAAAAGGTGCCCAGGATGCAAGAGGGTACGGGCCAAAGGTCAGGAAAGCAAGAAGCTGGACATGCCACAGAAGCAAAATACTGAGGATCATGAAACCTGAAGTTTTGCCTTCTGCTTCAAGCACTGCATGTTATTTTCCCTCTCAGAGCCAACATTTTTTACTTCTGAAATGAGTTCAAATTTTCACAACCTATTCAGTTCAGTACCAATTAACAGAGTAGTTGAGAACCACTTGACTTTGTGATTAACACCTCAAAGCAACTGACCACGAGAACACTGCAAACATTGCCACCCCCAGTAATCCTGTGACAACAGTAAGATCAGCTTTACACATAAGCACTCCCAGATCTGCATCACAAGATGCAGCATGACTTGGCACCAAACATCCCAGGGCCCTGGAGTGAGGAAGTGTTTTCCCAGTGCACCTTGGGAGGATCATCCTGCAAACATGCAGGTATTAGTTTGGAAGAAACATCAGGCACGGTTATAAAAGAAGCAGAATAGGGCCAGCAAGTTGTCATCACTGCCAGGAAGCAGCAAGCAGTACAGAAGAGAAGACAATACACACGGCCCTGAGCAAAGGACATTTGTGGAGCTAACATGCTTTCTAAGACTTTTAAAATATTAATATAAGGGAAAATTACTATGTAGGATTTAAAAGCAATACACATTTATGCAGTCTTCTTTACTTAAGCTTGAAAAAAACTTTTAAGAGAAGTTTGTAAGTACAGGTTTTTTTCTTCTGTCCTAACTAACAGTACCACAGCAGCATGTACTTTGCTTTACTTGATAATCATATAACTACCAAAAATAATTTCTCCTTTGAAAGACTTGGAAAAATGTTCACTCATTTTACTCCCGACTTTGAACTTTGCTGAAGCTACAAGTTCTCAAAAAATTAGTTACTACTTCAAAGTCACAATAGTCTGACCACAAGTAAACACCTCAGCACTGAATATTAAGAACTGCAGGAAATACTAATGTGTGATCTGCTAAGTAAGATGGAACCAAAGCTACACAAATATTGCAGTTTTAGTGACTAGAAAGCTCTTCAGTTGGAAAAACGGCACCACACAGATTCCCACTAAATACTTTTGGTTAGAACTCCTTGACTTTAGATAACTTCCCTTCCTTAGGAAGAGAAAGAAACGTACTATAAGTAAATTATTAACAATAACGTACACATTTTCTTCTTTTTCCACACTCATTTTTAGACTAGTGACAATGTGACATTTGCCTACATTCTCTCACACATCTCCTAGTATCTGTATTCTGGTTTTGCCCAGCACACACAATAAATATACAGCAAGTGTATTCCCAAGCTACCAGGAAATTCCACCAGACACTTTTTGCTCAGGGGCTTATTTAAGAAAAACAAAGACACCACACAGAGAAAAACTAGAACAAATATTTCCCTGCAGCTTAAACCAAGATAAAATTCAGTAGTAAACCTAAGTGGACTGTCTTCTGTCACTACAGGAAAGGAAGAAAGTATTGGAGTGTCTCTAAATACACAACACAAGGATTCACTGCATGGCCAGGAATATGACAGACACCATTTATCAGTTCATCCCTTACAATTTCCCAGTCCAAAAAGACAACATCAGATAATTTTTGCTTGGGTCGAGCAGTAGCCTTGCTTCAATTCAAAGCCTTGGCATCAATTAACCCCATGAAACGAAGGGGAGGCATTTTGCAAACAGTGCTCAACAACAACTGCCTCTGGAGCATCTTCAGGATAAAGACTGGACTCTAAAACAAAGCAAACAAACACAGAGACTCTCACACAGTTATTCCCAACTAATCTTTGACCACTGAGGTCATGTGTACTAACAAAGCAGCATTTTGGAAAAATGTCTTGATCTCTAAATAATTACTACCTAGGGAAACATGGTGCATTATGAAAGACAAGGAAGGCAAGAAATTGCTATTTAGCCTAGAGAAAAAAGACGAGGAATCAAAAATAAGAGGAACATATGAACAAACACACAACATAAAAGTCCCTTCTTAACAGAAGAAACAAATGAGGAAAATCTAGAAGTAAATCTCAAGTTTGGTATAGGATAACATGTGCTTGATTTAGCACCCAAATTCAGTAAACTAGGTTAGTTTTTAAAAGAAAGAGCAGAGCAATACTTTGCAGAAGTTTGTGGTGGAGAGATCCCCAGACCAGCCATGAAATCTGAAGCAGCACAGCTTTGCCACTGAAGGGTACAGTGGCTGATCAGCCAGGTGTCTGTAGCTAACTTAAAACTCTGGATTTTACTGCTGCTGTTATTCTCGTGGAGTGCTTTGAAACAGCATGTAGAATGTGAAATGCAAAATTCTCTGAAAAAGAACTGTAAAGCCATAGTGAATGTAGGTTCTTTCCTTGCTAGAATGCTTTCAATGCTGAGACAAGTTATTTTGATATTAGATCTAAGATGGCTATTGATGGAACAGGTTGACAGACTTAATAGAAACCCGCGTATGTATTAAAAAAGTTTTTAATTCAGTTTTTATTCCCTGGCCCGAGGTACTAGCCTAGAGTAAGGATGGGGTAAGTAGCAGGCTTCCAAAAGAAATAAGGAGACAGAGTCAAAGAAAGATAATCAAGATGTGACATGAAGGAGAGGAAAGAAGTGGATGTGTAAAGGAAGATTAGATTATTTAACTTCTAATGTTCAAGATTTTACGAGGAACAAGAGTGAACTACAGAGTAGTTTATTGCTCAGAAATAAATCAGGGTAGCCAGGATGAAGGAAAGTGGACTTCAGCTGTGGAAAAGGGTACAAAAGCATAACAAAAACTAGTGAAACAGACATAAGCCAAGATCAAACACTTCAAGCATTCCATATTCAACCCATGCATTTTTCCCCTTTATCTATCAAAAACCCAATCACCTCACAAGTGCAGGTATCAGCCTGTGTCCACCTCACCTGCCCAATTCAGAGCTCACTGCCAGCTGATAGTCCAGTCTAAAATTATTCATCATTACACTAAGAACTATGTTTTCATTTTCTCTAATCAAAAGGGTTTAATTCCAACACTCCTGGTGTGCATCGTGCTGGACCAATTCCTCCTTTTGAAGAATTTGCTTCCTTACAAAAAAAGTGACTGCTACAAAATCAGCTTTAGTGAAGAAAAACCCCAGCCCTGCTGCTGCAGAACCATTCTTGGGAGCAACAACTCTCACAAAGTCCAAGTGACACCTTGCACCTGTGAAAAGCTGACAGAGCACATCTGGGAAGTGTGAATCTAATCCATGAAGCAATAAAGGTGTAGACTTAATAATACCTGACCTTTTTCTAAAATACATGTTCCTACTTCTGCTACCAAAGTCACTGATTTCCTTTTCCTCCAAACTCTTTTCCGTTTCCCCACCCAGCCAGAGCCTGGCTGAAGCTGCCTCCCCTCCTTGGTTTCCCCAAGAAGGAGTTAATTGGATTGAGTGGCTGTTCCTGCACTCTTTCACAGAGCCAGGCAGCTGGCTCCAGCACTGGAGACGGAGTCCAGTTTTCAGGGGAAGATATAGGCAAGCCAGAAGTATGGGCTGGCAAGCTCAACTGCTCGGAAAAAAGCACACAACTGAAGGCTGAGAGCTCAGAACAGCAGCCAAGGAAGCTGTCCACATTCTAGGCACACACCACCAGGGTGGTGGGAGGAAACAGGCAGCCAGTCCACCTGGAAAATTTGATGGTGTGAAAGGCCTGCAAGTGGATCCAGTCAGCAAAAAACAGTGGGAGAATGGTAAAAGGGGAAAAACCCAGGAGAATAATAAAAGACTTCATCTTTGAAGCAGTTTTCAGCATGTCTGGATGCAAAGATTGATATGGAAAGTATCACTTAATATATGTAATTAAGACCAAAGTTATAAATGGCACACTGGGATGAAAAGAGCCAGGTTTTCCACACAGTGGATTAAATTAACTTATTTCCAGAGTTTGGTTCTGTACATTACCAGCCCTGCATAGAGTCTGGGTCCAACAGCTCCTTTAAACCAGATTTATTTCCACAAATACAAAGAGTAGTAAAATAAAACAATTAAAGCTAAGATACTGTTTCAAGTCTTTGTTGCTTGACCAAATATTAACGGTGGTGGTAAATGTAATGAAAGCCCCAATCTTGTAACTACTTGCAGCTGTCTCTTTTTATTCAAAAGAACCAGCAAGACTCTTGTCAGTTTGGGAACCACAGCTCATACTAAGAGACTTTCAGCATTTCTTACACAATCCTATTGGAATTCAGTTAACAAATATCAGAGAACAAGACCTATCAAAAATGGAAATAAATACCACTCAGAAAATGAGTGTTTCTGTAAAAATACTGTGATTTTTTTGGATCAGAGGAGTTTATAAACAGTACAATGCTAAGACTATTGAAAAAACCTGAGGTGGTGTTAATCAGGTTCTGGAAAAATATCTCCAGGACAACTGAGTATTATTTTACTGCAGTTGTACTTGGGTGTGCAACAGGTGACTAATCCACTGAATTATACTGGTTCACTGATTTCAATACCATACACAACAGATTTTACTCAAGCCTATGAGCACTTTATAATGTTAGAAGCATTATGATACAGAGGTGCAGTGAAGGTATGAAGTATTCCTGGTATGTTCCTCCACCTCCCTGCCACGGCAGAACACCACTGCAGTGATCTCTCGTGCTCTGATTTATTCCAACAAGCATGACCCCTTTTTTGTATCAAAGAGCACAAAGATAAAGGCTCAGATTTAGAAAGACAGATGGGTTTCTATCCACAAGTATCAGATGCTGACTGATCCCAGCAGAAGGTAAGTAACCAGATACTTTTGAAGAACAGGACCTAAATTTAAACAGGAAATTAGAGATATTCTCTCAAGTTAGGAGCTAATATTACAAACACTGGAACTCTCCTTAATTAAAAATAAAATTAAGAAAAATAATAATTAAATTGGCCTGCAGCATCTCCAGGAAGAGGAGCCTTTCAGATGTAACTGGACACTGAACAGAATCTGTGCAATTTTCCCATGTCAAAGGTAAAAAAAAAAAGGAATCTGATGAATTCTCTCATGGATGAGGTACTAATAAATTCAATGCTGATAAACCCCACAAACTCAGCACCCTGCAACTATTCCAATCCTGACACCTCTCTTCCCTGTCTGAATCATAACAATTGTTGAAAATCAAGTTTATCCAGACAAGCACAAGGAGAAACACATGCTGGACTGACAAACTCTCGCTTGTAGATGATGGAGGGCAGGATTAACTCCTTTTTAACTGAACAAAAAACCTTCTCTAACTAACAAAGCCACTTTTTTTTTGACTCTGTAACTGTTTACAAACCATGCCTAATCCAATATTAACACTTTTATGGTCACAGAATTTGTTTTTTCAACATTTGGCAAGAATAAAGTAAGTATTAAAGTATATATGCAGCAGGACCACAGCACCTCTAACAGCCTCCACAGCCATAGTTCCTAACCACGTGAAGTCATTGACCTTTAAAAAAAACCCAAAACAAACAACCAAAAAAATTCCCCAACCCCAACATTCTGAAGAAAAACACTTTCCTTTTGAAGTCACATGACAAAAAATTTTCTGCCATATTTCCTCAATACATGGTAGTAAAGAATGAAAGGAAAATAAGAGAAAAAAAAATGGAAAACACTGGAAATAATCTATATTGATGATTAGTTAGAGCTGCATCTTTACAGTGTTTTTGTAAATGAAGGTGGATATTCAAAGTGAACAGGACTAGGAGTTAATACAGGTTTCCACAGTGACCTCACCGCAGACAGGATCACACTGCAAAACATGAAACAATTTTTCCCCTATTTCAATCCTGGCACAAAACCCAAAACAAACTGAACCTTCCCAAAATATGAACAGAGTTCTACGAGGCAATTCTAAGCAGTAACCAGCCATAATACATCTCAGTTCCCAAAAGACCTTCCAGTGTAGTGACATATTTCTAAAATTAATTTTATTTGTATACCAGTGCTTTTACACACACCTCCAGTTTGAGGTAGTTTTCACTGTTCTGACTACCGAACTATTTTTTTTTGTTTTTAAATTCACATCTCCAAAGTGTATTTTTTACACATACACACCCAATGCTTCCTAAGTACAGCAATCATGGCATGGGCTCAAGGATGCACAAAGTCACAGCCAAATTCAACACACAGTGCCTTAGGCATGGGAATGTTCCTTCTCCACAATTTTCCATTTTACGTACATGCATCAGGTACCAATTTATACTCAGTATTAAAAAATTGACTGATAAAAGCTTAACTTTAGGACTATATTCTTCAAAATCACCTTGTTCCAGTGCTTAATTTGCCTTCCAGCTGTTGAACTTTTTTATCCCATAGAAGCTCTACATATTAAATGTGTGGTCACAGCTGACAATCTACTTACTTTATGTACTCCAAGAAAAAAAAAAGAAGGAAGTTGTAAAACAAAAATAGTATTCTTCAGTGAAATGCATCACTTAAAATTCTTATTAAAGTGTGCCAGAATCCCCTCAGGATTTTTTTTTTCCCAAAAAGTTCCATTCCACCAAATTTTCCACGTTTTTCAACATTAGAGTGAATATTAGAAGTGAATACTTGGGAGTTTTAGTTATACAGAAGTAGGTGACAAAGAAAATACTGGTTTCAAAAGGCTGTGAATTCACACTTAAATGTGGTGAAGTGTTGCTCTTTTGACACAGGTTAGTTACACAAGCTGAACACCAAGGGCAAAAACTTTTAAAGCATTAAATATGAGTAAAAGCTATAAACGGAGCAAGAGGATGCCCATCCCTGAGCAGTGTTCCTGAGGAACAGCTGCCAATACAAGCTGCTCACGCACTGATGGATGTACCCAGCCAGCAATAAGCCCACAGCTTTTCATACCTATACACAAAATAGATGTATTTCTCTGCAGAGACTTAAAATACAAAAATAAAAAAAGGTATGTAGAAATCTTTGCACTAGTAACACTTTTATGATTATATCACTAGACACCTGACAAGTGTTACTCTCCAGCATGACAGTAGTGGGCAACATTCCAGTCAAAATTATAATTAACAGAGAGCCACTGTAACGGATTTTTTCTAACAACCAGAGTTTTCAATAAACAGTTTACAAACGCATGTAAAAATGTTTCTTCTGTGGGCTGTAGCCACAAAACACTCTACACTCACAATTAAAGCATCAGCTTTACTTTTTAACTGCTATCTACTCTAATTTGGAAGCGTGGAAAATGAAAAGGAAGGAGTTTAAGGACAGTCCTTTTGCTCAGTGAACAACCCTGTGTAAGCTGCATGCCATCCTTAAGTTGCATGTCACGTGCACCAAGATATGGATTAGAATCTTATTAGCCAAGCAAATTTATTCAAAATTTTCTTTATAAGCATGACTTACAGCAGAATGAACCTTTTTTATGCCTCTCAGTGGAAATCTGGGAAACTATTTACAGTCATCCCATTTTCCAGTAAGTTCTGCAATGATGATTCAGCCTGTATCACACTATACATCCTGCAAATACGTCGCTCGGACGTTCAGCTGTGCAGAGTCGGGATCTGCCACGATCCCAAGTCTCCCCTTAACACGCCGCATGACCGTGTCAAGCACAAATGAAAGTAATTTACCAAGGTCCATATGGGGAGAGGGGGAAAAGGATTTTTCATTAGGCAGCAAAAAAAATACAAGAGAAACAAACCAGCAAAAAATAACCCCAAGGCAGCGCTTGCCCACACTCACATTTGCAGCATGACTTCGTTCAGATACACTCCATCCACCAGCGCCACATATTCCTCCAGGTTGGTGCCATTTCCTCCAGCTAGCGGTCCGAATGTCTTCACCTGGAACAGAACCAGCAGCAGCACCGTGACACCAACTCCACATCGCTCCCTGCCGCAAGGCTCTTCTCAAACAATGAGCAAAAAAACCCAGGAGCGTGTGAGGGGAAAATGAACGCTTACCCAGGTGACAAGAGGGCTCGACATGAACTGCTCCAGAAGGGGTGTGAAGATCTCGTTCTCCATTTTACAAAAAAATGGTTAACATCAATGCAGCTCCTCTGATGCAAAAAATAAAGATAAGTCCTTCACTGCAGCAACTCTCTGGAATGCTCCAAGGATTCAGCTGGAGTGAGTGAACCCCATTTTTACCAAGCGATGCAACAGCAACAAAAGTCAGTGCGCTGGCAAGCGGGATTTATCTTCCTCTTTCAAGAAAAAATGCATCTGAAAGTCCATCTACGCGATTTTCAGCCTTTCCATTGATGCCTCTCCCTTCCTACATAGCGAAGGGGTGGAAGGCAGGAAGGAAAGAAAAGAGGGAGGCTGCCTAGCTACTGGGATTCTGCATCAGACAAAAAAAAAAAAAGAGAGGAAGGAAAAATCTGCTTCAGCAGCGGCAGCGCCTCAGAAAGGAAGGCGAAATTCCAGCGAAACTCCGCGAGCTCATCCTGCCCCTTCCCCACAAAAAAAGCCCCAACCCCGGGCGAGGGGAGCAGCGAGGGCAGCGACCCCCGCCCCTCTCGCAGCCAAGCTCCCCGGGCTGCGGCTGCACCAGAGCCCCGCTGCCCCCCCGCAATGGCACCGACAAGGAACCGGCCCCCGGCGGGATCGGGGGGCTATTTTAAATCAGTTCCCTTTTCTATCCCTTCCCTTTTCCACTAAACTACGACGCCAGAGAGCGGCAGGACCGGCACACGCCGCCCGGCCCCGCAGCCTCGCCCTTCCCCCGCGCTGGCCGCTCCCCTCAGGCTCCGTTCTCCCCTCACCGCTCCCGGAGCGCCCCCCGACCCCTCCCCAGCTGTTCTCCTGCCGCTCCCCCACCGCTCCNTTCTCCTGCCGCTCCGCCACCGCTCCCGCGGCACCAGCTCCGCTCCCCACCCCCGTCCTCCCGAACTGCGGGGCCACCTCGCCTCAGCCAGCGCGGCCGCGCCGCATCGCTCGCCCCCTCCTCGTCCTCGTCCTCCTTCCCTCCCTGCCTCCCTCCCGCTCTCCCTGCCCGCCGGGCGGCTCCAGCGCGCGGATCCCTCCGCCCGGAGCCGGGTATCCCTCCGCCGCCGCTCGGGGATGGCGGCGCGATTAGAAAGGGGCGGGGCCGCGGCGAAACCGCTGCAGGACTCGCGCCCGGCGCGCGCGCGCACGAGATGCGGCTGCGGGCACCGTTCAGCCCTCGGCGTGAGGGGTAGAGATCCTCGTCCCTGCTCCGCTCCGGGAATAAAGCTGCCCCTGAGGGAGGAAGATGCTCTTCCAATTCCCCCTTGTGGGGGAATAAAGGTGCCCGTGAGGAAGATGCTCTCCCATTCCCCCGCTTAGGGAATAAAGGTGCCTGTGGGGTGAAAAACTCAGCGCCGGAGGGATATTCTCCATTTCCCTTAGGATATTAAAGGTGCCCTCGAGGGAAAAAGTGTGGGCGGGCGGGAAATGCTCTTCCAGTCCCCCCCTTGTGGGGGAATAAAGGTGCCCGTGAGGAAGATGCTCTTCTATTCCCCCTTTAGGGAATAAAGCTGCCCGTGAGGGGAAAACGCAGCCCAGGGGCGATATTCTCCATGTCCCTTAGAAGAATAAATGTGCCCGTAAGGGGAAAAGCACGTGAGGGAGGAAGAGACGGAGATGCTATCCCCTTCCCTTTTGGGGGAACAAAGGTGCCCGTGAGGGAAGGAAAAAGCGCGGGAGGGAGAGGCTCTTCCAATCACCTCTTGTGGGATGAAGGTACCCGTGAGGGGAAAAGGGCGGGAAGGAGATGCTCTTCCATTCCCCTCTTAGGGAATAAAGGTGCCGGTGAGGGAAAAACTCGGCACGGGAGGGATATATTCAATTTCCTTTAGGAGAATAAAGGTGCCCGCGAGGGAAAACGCACAGGAGGGAGAGAGGGAGGAAGGGAGATGCTCTTCCATTCCCCTTTGGGGAAATAAAGGTGCCTGTGAGGGAAAAACTCGGTGTGGGAGAGAGATGACCTTCTATTTCCCTCTTAGGGAATAAAGGTGTCCATGAGGGAAAAAGTGTGTGAGGAAAAGATGCTCTTTCATTCTCCTTTGGGCAATAAAGGTACTCGTGAGGGAAAAACTCGGTGCAGGAGCGAAATGTTCTTCCATTTCCCTTTTTGGGAATAAAGATGCCCGTGAGGGGAAAAACTCTTACCCTCAGGACGCGGAATCCAGAAGCAGGGCAGGTGTTCTCCTCAGGAGGTGGAATCCAGACACACCCATGTTAAGGCAAAATCCAACTTTCTGGAAAGGTTTTGTGAGGAATCAGAGGATGACAAGCAGTGAGTGTGCTGGCCTGATCCATTGTCCCTTCCCTGAGCCTTCTCCTGCTACTTGTGCTTCCAATATTCAGTCCTGCATTAATATGCATGGATATATCTGCTTAATACATTATGTGGTTCATTGACAAAGCATTTCACAAAATCTCAAACTAAATCCAGCTTCTCTTCTGTGTGGTATAAATTAAACTGCAGCAGCATTTTTTCAAATACCTTTAGTTTTGCACATCCAATTAAAAAACAAAAAAGACAAAACCTGTAAAACACTGCAATAGAAGTGACTGAAATTAAGTGCTTTTGAAAAAAATCAAGTAACAGCTAAACAGATTAGGTTTTTCTTAACCCAAATACTAGATATACATTTTTCCTAATGTCCAAGATTGGGGAAAAAACTAATTCCAATTGCAACCTGTTTCCCATGAAGAATGCCTAAGTAACAGATCAGAAAAATAAATTATGGACCCTGCAATATTAGCCTGCTTTTTACATTCTAAGGATTTTTTTAAATTTAAACAATGTTGCATCGTTAAATGACTTTGATTCTCACGGGTTTTTCACCAAAAATCAAGTCTTTCCCTCCCAAACCAGATCTCTAGAGTGAACTCAGCCCTCCTGTGAAACAAAAGAAATAAGGAAGGGCAAAGGAAAACTCTGCAGTCTTGGTTCTGAATAAGAACCTGGTGATCCATGGGTGAAATAACTGCCAATAAATTCCCAGCCCTTAAAGGCAGCCACAAAAGCATTTTTGTACAAGCCTGACCAACCAACCGCTCCGCTCCCTGTGTCTGGCAGCAGTCTGTAAACATGCGATTGTGCCCACAATGCCATGGAACTTCCCTGGCTCATCCCCTTGTTTCTTGCGGGCTCTAATTAGGCAGTAATGACTTTGGCATAAAGCAATTTCTAGGAATTAGAGACCAGCCAGTAGAAGTTGATAGCCCATGTCGTAGTAACAGCAGCTGGCTCACAGAAACTATTTTATACTGAGATTCCCTAGCATTAAAAATTGAATTAAATAGTTTTAGATACTTTTGCTTCCATCCACATCATGCAGTTGGCCTGTGTGCTCAGCACGGCTGTTGATCACTGTTCCTGCAGAAAGACTGCTACATTTTAGATATGAAATGCATTGTCAGCTGTTTTATCTCGGATGATTTACAGTTCCTTATTTGTCCTGCAGATTAGTACAAGGTAAAATTTCAGAAAAGGAATCCAGACGCAGTCAGAGGAGTTTTGTTTTCGGTTTTGGTTTGGGTTGGGTTTTGTTTTCTTTTATTTCCCCAAGACTAAGAGCCCTGAAAACCTGTAAAGAAGCTCTAAAGTTTCTTCTAAGTAGCTTCCACTTTGTCCCACCAAGTGTGAGAATTTTTACGTCGTTTTCAGGTACACACAGACACCGACCAGGATGAACTGCTGCCAGGGCAGATGTTTGCAGTGGAGTCGGAGCCAGAAGAACCTGGATTGCAGCCACCTCAGCAAGGTGAGACAACTCGCCCTAGGACAGGAAGCTGTCAGCCTTTGATTGCTGAGCCCTTGTTTGACAGACAACCCTTATAATGAATTAAAATGTTTGTCTTTTGAGTTGTTTCTCTGATCCTGAACTGAATACGGAAGGCTTTCATTTTTAGCATAGATGTCGGGAGTCCCAGGAGTATTGTTCTAGGAAATACTTAGAAGTCACAGCTCTATGGGGCTACATTACTGTAACCTGTAGCTTGTGATATATTTGGCTGCACTGTTTTAGCACTTTTTACCTGGGAAGGCTCCTAAAAGAAAGTTTCATGACTGCACTTAGAGTGGTAAATCCCAGAACTGTTACCAGAATCCGGTACCAGCTGAGGAAGTTGACAACTGAAGCTAGCTGACCCAGGAACAGAGAAAAAACACTATTATAGAACTGAAGTTTTAATAGTTTTAACTATTCTAAGAAAAACATTATTATAAAACTGAAGTTTTAATAGTTTTAACTATTCTAAGAATGTACATTCAGGAATATTTTGGAACTGAAAAAAATATCCTTTTCATAATTTGAAAAAATGCATCGAGAACATCTCCTTTGCTGGAACTACAGCGTCAGTATTCAATACAGAGTGTGGCCTACTGCTTCTGAAAAAACAGATTTAGAAATTCAACCTTGTTGTTTGAAGAGCAATGTTTGTTCTTGTACAGGTAAAGGCATCCCCATCTCTTATCTTTTGCATCTCCCACGTACCACAAAGACTCTACACAAAAGACATGGAAGTTATAAATGATCTGTGCCTAGATCCCAGATCTGCAAATTACAGACTCACTTCATCTTCTCAGTGACTTTTTTTGCTGTAGCATCATTTCCTGTACCTGCTATTGCAAACACAACCTGATGCCTTAAATCTGCAGAAAGCAAGAAAGTGTAACCGTGTACAGCCCCACTTACCTTGTCACGGTTTGTCAAAACATTTTGGGTCAGCCCTGCCCACAGTGAGCCAAGGGAGGGGACAGTTGGGAAGTAGATTACAACCAACCTGCCCTTTCTGGCTGATGCAAGACGCAGTGGTTTTCTCTTCCTCTTGTACACGAGCAAAGGAAAGCGGTGACGCTGCTCTCGTTGCTGGCTCTGCCTCCCCGTCAGCACTGCTGGGCTGACGGCCTTTGCCTGATGGGACTTCAGAAAAAGGGAAAAACAGGGACCAAGTGTGGATGTTTGGGATCCACAGCAGGATTATGAAACCACAGCCAAAACTGGAATATTCTGAGTGTGGGCTGACTTGGTAGGACAGTGTCTAGTGAAAACTGCAAGCCGATGACAAGGACAGCCACCTTCCTTGTCCTGTGTTTGCTCCCAGAGAATCCCGTTTCCCTATCAAACCAAGACTGTAGGAATAGATGGGGCAATAAGGAGAAGAGTAAGGGGACTGAAGGGTTGAGCCTTTTTAAGTATGGCTAGGAATTCCTAAAGGTCCCACAAATACAGTAGACTAAAAGTTACTTTTTGTTCCACAGGAGTGGAAACCAGGGGAAATCCCTCTGTAACACGAATAAAGAACTGAAAATTCCACAGCAATTCTTGAAGATTTCTTCCCTGCTACAGCATCTGCTCTGACGTGACCAAAATTCCCCATCAACCTAAGGGAACTTCCTGAGAAAATTGTAAGTAACCTCAAAATGAGGGTATTCTGAGTGAAAAATTAAGAAGAAACCCGTAGGGGCTTGGGGCAAGTTGGTGTTGTCCATTTAAGATTTTTTACAGATCCCAGACATTTTACACTTTGTGTCCCATTGTAGCAAGCAGCAAAAAATTAGTACAGAGACAGCAGACAAAGAATACCCTGTATGGGTACCAGTGTCAAATGCATCAGAATTTCCTGTCAGGCACAACGTTCATTGCAAGAACAGCTACTGACCCTTTCTAGCCACGCCTACCTAACAAATCCACACTTTCCTTCAAGGACTACATGGACAGTACTTAAAAGATGAAACATGTGGTAAAAGTGTCGTATTTAATACTGGCATTCCTCTGAGGAGGGAGGAGCCTACAGCTTTTTGTTTCTCTTCAATCAGTTGGACAGGCAGGAAAAATGTTACTGTGGCAGGCCAACTGATGTGATCAGAAAAAAATCAAGTATTTATCTTGATTTTTACATTTAATAGCCATTCCTAAGTATTTCCACAGGTTTAAACTCTTAAAAGGGTGTCAGAGAAATAATCCCTTTCAAAGAAAATTCATTTCAACTTACTATTACAATTCAGCTCTTCTTCCTGTTTAGCCAATAAAACATTTATCTGTTTCTGACTGTCATCTGTGAACTACAAGACTGTCTAATAATGCTGTTTGTGAATTTCCCTTTGTTATTTGCTGCATACAAAGGAAATAGATTGTTATTTTCCTAAAAGCAAGCGTTGAGTATTACTGCAAGAACAGCAGTTACCAGGACAATAGCTTTGGTACTCACTTCTGTTGTGGCCAGTGGAGTGAGACTGAGCAAAAGCCCTTGCTGACATGCCTTCTGTCAGATGAGATCCTGCCAGTACGAGCAGTGCTTCTTATGAACTGGGTCAGAAAGATGAATTACAGAGCACGCTCTGCATTTCCTCTGATGAGGAGCAAAGTGCAGCCCAGGCTGCTCATTGTTAGCAGTCACAGCTGCCCGCGGATCTGCAGATCCATGGCTTAGGAAAGCAAGATACTGGATTGTATCAACAGCACTAGGCCACCTCAGATCCCCGATGTACCTAAACGTTGGGCTGGTTTTCATCTCTAGTGTTTTCCTTCAGCATGGAACACTCTTCCCCATTCAGCTTCACAAAACAGAAGAGGTTTTGTATCCCCAGGAAAGACTTTTGTACCTCTTAAAACTCCATTTGACTCAGATGTGCTTTATTAGGACATTAAGCTTGCTTTCCCTCACACAACACCACATTCCTGGTAATTGGCTCCCTGTCCTTTGCCACAGATTCTTGCTGGTGCCTCCCTACTTTCACCCACATTTTCGTAGTCTTGATGTCACTTGACCCCAGTAGCTTGGGCAGCGCTGCCATGAGACCCAGATTTAATTTCCAGAGCCCTGCATCACCTTTGATGTTAGCATGTCTCATTAGAGAGGCATTCCTCACCAGCTGGAAGTGCATCTTCCCAAGGTCAGGAAATGTACTGGGTAGAGAGCATTTTGTCTTTGAGATTTCCATTTGTGTACATGGACTTAGTTATGAAGAAATATACAGCACTAAGAATGCAGCTGTAGGAGAATCATTTCAGTTCAAACCCCTGCTCTTCTGAGCTCCCTCCCTCAGGATTATCCTATTCATTTTCATGTCTGATTTTACCCCTGGTTATTTGTCAAATTATTTATGTCTGAAAACAGCTTTTCTCTCCATGAAATGCTGGTGAAACAATTAAAATCTTTTAGGATATCCCTATTTTGCCTTTGGGAAAATCATTTGACAAGCTTATAGAACAAGAAAACTCAAGTTATTTACAGCATTACACTAAAAAGACTGATATTAAAATACATTAACTAACAAACAGAAAAAATTATAGGTCATGAAAAAATAATTAATGCTAGATTAAAAAAATAGTAATTACACTTACTAGATAGCATTCCTGATGAAGCTTCTTGCAAGAGGGTGGATTCCTGAGTCACGTAAAACTGGGAACAACCTACTCACTCACACCTCTTTCAGACACCTTTAACTGTATGAACGCAAACCCTTCGTTTGTGTTGTCCAGAGGGTTCAATGCACTGTGATACCAGTTGAACTGTGAATTTAATTTGCCATGAAGATAAAATTGGGATTCTTACCTATTCCTGTTCATCCCTGGAAAATATGCCATCTTTTAAGCCAAATCTACCACCCTTTAAAATTTCTTATTAAAGTATTTTTCTATGACAGGTAATTTTTCTTCTACTAAAACCTACAGTGATACATTTTGTCATTTTGTTTAGGCTTTTCCAAACCACTGTCATCAACAGCTTTTTCCTGCCTATTTCTTTCCAGTGCCTAAATATCTCCCTCGGGTGGATTTTTCTTGCCAGCTTTATGTACCTATAAAATGCTCTATTTTTTCCTAAGGTGGTAATACAATATGGAATTTCTTTATGATTTTTACATTCCACTCTGTAACACAATTTCTGAATTCAGGGTATAGCAGTGTGCAGTGGCTGAAAGGTCAAAGGATGGTTCAGAAAGATACTAAATTTCCTTCTAATTTCAGACTTATACTGAGATGTCACTTGTTTGGGGTTTTTTAATCTATTGTGAAGCAATTTAACACACTCCTGATTTTTAATGCTAATATTAATAAGAAATTACCTAAAATTACTACTGAAACAGGGTGCCCAGGGGAGTGGTGGAGTTCCCATCCCCAGAAGGATTTAAGCCATGCAGATGTGGCACTTGAGGACATGGTTTAATGGTGGCCTTGGCAGGGCTGGGGGAATGGTTGGACTCAATCTTAAAGGTCTTTTCCAATCTAAAGGAGTCTACGATTTGTTTGATTTTTTTTAATAACCTGGGTAAAATTAGAATTCTGATTTCTATGTGTATCAGTCTTGATTTTGGCGCTTGATAATTCTTGTGTAGGCCAGAGAAGGTTTAATTTTTCTTAGGGTTATTATTTTTTAATATTAGTAACAGGTCAAAAATATATAAAGTATTAAAATATAATATATTTAATAACATTGTAGCCCTTTTCACACAGACAGTGCTCTACTAAAATAATGAATAGTTTGAAATTTAATTCTTTCTGCTATTGTGATCTATAGGATATTTTTGATTGTAGAATTAGTCCACCTTAACAGTCTGCCTTAAAAGGATGAGATTATTCAGTTTATTCAGCCTGTATCTCTGCAAAAGGAAAACACCTTAACAAAGAATGGTTTGTTGCTGACCTGCAGCTGGTTATGGTATTTCATCTGAAAGCCTATTTAAGTCCTTAATGGTAACATTTATTCCCTCTCCCTCAGAGGAGTATTTTACAAACAAAATTAATTAACGAATGAGTACAGCCAATTTTGTGCTATAGTTGAGGCTGACAGTCACCCAAAAGGGGTGTTGGCAGTAATAATAATCATTATCCCAAAGCATGGAGTGGTCTCCTGCCTCTGATGAGATCCCTGCTGGAGCTGGAGCTGGAGCTGGAGCTCCCAGCCTGGGTGCCTGTGGAGCGCAGAGAACAGGGCGCTACTGGCAGGAAAGCAGAGGCTGCTGCAGAGGGCTTGTGTACTAGTAGTGGAAATAGCCCACAAGTAACCTCTGATTCAAATTATCCACCTCTGCTCCCTGGAGACTTCCCCCAGTTCATCCACACTTCCATTAAAAAGATGACTGACATGCTTCCAGCTTGTGAGGCTTTTGTTTTCCTAATGTTTCAGAGCTGATCTTTCTACACTGTGTGGAAATACACATTGCAAATGATTCAGATTGACTTGACTTCATAACTGCTCCAAGCTCAGATCTTCTGCCTTGTCTAGTTCTTTCTTTTACTGCTTCTGTCCTGATGCAGTTAAGTGGAAGCAGGGAACAGTGAAGTATTGGGAGTTCTGTAGTTCCCTTTGTAGCAGCGACATGGACTGTGTTTAAGAAATTAGTCAGGCATTTAGGAACTGCTAATCCTTCTTGTGAAGAATACAAGGCTTGTTTCTTCCAAGGAATTCCTCACTCAAGAGCCCATTACATAGTTCAGTTTTACCTACTAAATGTTCTTGCAGCAAGACAAAAAAAGAAAAAATAGGTGTTTAATGTAATTTTCTTCCCTTTCCGCCAGTTTTTCTTGGGCTGTTTTGTGATGGCATTGTTATGATAGATAATACATTTATATGTCTGCTCTTTGAACAACTAATAATTGTTCCAGTGCTTATTATTAATGATAACAAAGAGAAATCCAACTGGTCAAGAAGCTTAACAGCAAACAAATTTAGAAATAATTTCAGTTCAATTATCATGGGCTTGGGAAATGGACACAAGCAGGAAGCTTCCTCCAAATTACCAAATAAATTCTTCCCACAGGTATCTCAGTTTTCCCTGCCACTCTGGGTTATACATCATAATCTGTAACAGCAGGAAAGCCACAACATCACATACAGCGACAGTTTATTTCCCCCCTGCTTCTACACACCAAAGAAAGTAGTGGTTGCAAAAGAAATAAGAAAAACAATGATACAGGTAAGTCAATGAAACCCCAAATTTCTAAATAATGACCTTTCATTCCTACTATGACCCTATTTTAAGTGAAAGTCAAAATTCTGGCAGCAGAGATTATATAACTAGATTTACTTTTTACCAGAACTACAGAATTGAAGCTCTTTTACCTTATGTAACACTTATTTTAGCTTATTTTTAACTGTGACTTTAAAGTCATTCTAGGAGCTCCTTCAGCTTTTTTTTGTCAGTGTACTACAAAGGAAAATCAAGATGAAACTGCATCTCCTCCACAACGTGCTTAAACCAAGAGTGCCCCCGTGAGGATTTTTTAAATATATATATGCATAGGAGTAGACAGCTTGACTGTTCAACTTCAAGGAAAATTAAACTTAGTACTTTTTCCTACAAATAAGGCCCAGAAAGTTGCACATGGTATTCCTACAGATTTTTTATTAGGCTGATGTGGATCCAAATGGGCCTTGTTGCTTCCAAACCTCTCTGTAATTTTGGCTAAACCTAAAGCTACGTAATTTAATGCCCACCTCCACAAAACAATAAAAAAATCTACCAAATCTTTAACAAAAATAACAGTGCTGGTTTGCAGTAAAGACCAACATAAAAAATGCTTTGATTCAAAAGATGAAAATGGGGAAAAAAACTCAGAAATTTTTGCAGGTAAGAAGGATTTCAGAAATAAACAAGATTTATTATGATATACCACATTATGAGCAGAAAAGGAGAAAGCATGTTAAAACAGAAGTTCCCTGGCATGGAAAAAATAGAAGAGAAACAGCACATGAGAAATTCTGAAAGTGTCTTGTATAAAATCTCAGAAGAGAAATGCTGATTTTAAAATCAAAGAGTTGCTTCTGTTCCAGAGTGTGCCCACATAGGGGAATGGAACAAATTAATTGTACTGAGCTCAGTTACTGCTTATTGAAACGATCTGAATCCATACGATGCAGTCAGTAACTGGCACGATATCACACATCTGCTTCTGCTACAAAGTGGGGATTTGCAGGCGTAGTAAGCTGGTCCTGCCTTTGATACTGATATTGATACCTCAGAGCTGCACTTTAGTTTGCAGTCCTCCTGGTGCTTTCCCACCCAACCTGCCTCCTCAGCAGCCCAGGCAGTTTGCTCTGGGATCTGCTGTCACCGTTAGAGCCGATGTCCTTTGTACTTACAGGACTGGCATTAGACTCAAAGAGCCTTATGCAAGGGGCTGGCTGAGCCCTGAGGAGCAGCAAGTGCTCAAGTGGGCCATGATAACAAATCTCTCAGCCCTTTTATCTGCCAGCTCTCAACTCCTGTGCACACCCAAAGATGCAGATCTGCAATTGAGATGATGGTGTTTATCTTGTGGCTGTATGCCATCAGCGTTACTCTTCACTCAATATGCACCTGAAAAAAAATAACCCTTGCCCTGTGTATCTCCAGTCACCTGCTCCTAACCAACCCAAACACCACCCAGCCTGTCACAAACTGTCACCTTCTCTTTCCAAGCTCCCTGTCCTGACTTCTCAGTGTCAGCCCTCCAGACTCACGTATTTTGTGGTGAACAGTGAAGGCCCGGCAGAAACACCCACTTAATTCACTTGTACCTTTTGCTCAACGACTTCCTTATTTCATTCCTTCATGTTGGTTCAGCTTCAGAATTTGCTACAGTGGAAGTAGCATCCTGGATTTACAAATGAAAACCCCACCACAGAAAGTGTTCACCCAGCTAAACACTTTGTGAAGGTCAGTTTGAATCACTCCATCCTATTATAGATTAATACACAACAGCACATGAGACCTTCTGGAGGCATTTTCCAAGTAAAAAGTATGGCATTTCATCCCTACAAAAGCTTTCAGGACATATTTTTCTCATATAAAAGTATTCTGGCACAAAAATGCATACAAACAGCAAGGAGCCAGTAATATTAATACCAAACATGCTAAACTCTATTTCAGTGAAAACCATGTGTATTTCTGCAGGGAATGTAAAACTGAATTTCAAGTACAGGAAGTGCTCTATTACTACTCTGGCATCACAATGCAGAGCTGCTTTGTTGTTCGCTCTAAAATAGTGAACTAAGCCTGTCCAGCCAAGAAAAGTGTCAGGAAGGAGCCCTCTGATCCCTAGCTCCAAAATGGATCTGGCTGGTCTCTTGTCAGCTTTCCCAACAAGCACTTTTCCTACTTTATCACAGTGAACACATTACCGGTATTAAGACTCCCAGCAGAGTCTTAAATGCAATTTCCAACCTCCCCCCAACCCTTGTCCTCCATCCAACTCTCCTCATGGCCTAAAGTCCTGCCAGGATTTCTGCCAAGAGTGCAAAAGCACGGATTAGCTTCACCCCGTGAGCCTCAGAGCCCCATTTGCCAGCCCACCGTGGGCATATGCAAACCAGCAGAACTCCATAAAACCTCGCAGAGAAACATCAGGGCAAACACTTTCAAACAGACACTGAGCTCTGAGGAATCAGTACCAGCAACTGGCTAAGAAAATATGATAATCACCACCACACCCCTAAAAACCCCAGCCCCAAGACAATAAAACCCCAAGAGCCCTAACCACCAACAAACAAGGAGTGATAATCCTGGTCTGCCAAGATCCCCAAAGCTCCTTCATTTTGGGGACAGCGGTTTATCTCCAAGGCTGTCCAGTCAGCCTTTCTCCCTGCAGGCTATTGAAAACAAAAGCTCATGGCTGACCTCCGACCCCTTCAGCTGAAAGCAGGGGTGGCTTTCACTCTTCTCCTCTCCAGAAAGTAGAACTAGGACTGGACAGAAGAAGCCAGGGCAAAAAGCTTTGTGCAGTGGTAACTTCCCACTGTCCACCTTCCATTGTTACACTAATTTGAAGTCATAATTTTTTGTACTTCTCATTTCACCTCATTCCCTGTCTTTGTTTCCTACAAAACCTAACTAGCCTGCTTGTTCACACCTTTGTAAAGACTGGTGACAAGTGTTATATACTTGATATATTTGGCAAGTTTTTCAAGGTTAAAAAGCAGGAGCAAGACATGCAGGGGGTGAAATACGTTCAATGCAATGACAGCCCAGCCCCCAGCTCTGAACTCTACTGTGAGGTAATCCATGATACAGTCACAAAATAACCCACAGTTACACACAGCATCATTTGATAATGAAAACTCTATAAAAGCATAGTTGCCAAATTGTTTTTTTTAATCATAACATTGAAGCACAAGTAAAAATCCTATAGTCCACAAATACAAACTACTTAATAAATAACTCATGGTGCTTTCATAAAAATCAACTATGAAAAGTTACACAGAGCTTAATGAAAACCATGCACGCACTGAAATTCTACAGTGTGTCCTCCAAGTAAGAACAGGAGCAGCACTGCTTATGCTGCTATCATTTAACCTGTGTAAAGCTCCAGGTTTTTGTGCCTTCCTGAGGTCACATCTACTGGTGTGGCAGCTGTATCCAGATATTCAGGGAGC
Organism: Machaerirhynchus nigripectus; assembly: GCA_013397975.1. Taxonomy (NCBI): domain Eukaryota; kingdom Metazoa; phylum Chordata; class Aves; order Passeriformes; family Dicruridae; genus Machaerirhynchus; species Machaerirhynchus nigripectus. The sequence continues at coordinate 607,309 of VZRQ01010785.1, forward strand.
TACAGCTCAGCAGCTCTTGGCCATGCCCAACACACCCCAGCTCTTCCTCTGTTCCAAACAGAGCCTCTGCTATGAGCCTGAGCAGATGGCACCTTAGAAAATAAAAAGGAAATACCACAGCAAGAGGGAAGCAGCAGCACCTCAGCAGTACCTCAGCAGCACCTCTGCTCTTCCCAGTGCTGGCTGTGGTGGCAAAACCCCTTACTGAGCAGTGCCCCTCAAACCTGCAAGTTGCTGGAAGGCCAATGGCAGCAGTTAATGATGAGATGAGAGTTAATGGGGTGGTGTGAGGAGTCTGGAATTCCTGGGCTCTGCTCAGATCTCTAAACAGGTCACCCTGACACTCCTGTGTCACCCTGAACACGGGGCTTCATCACATCAGTGAGCTGGCACAGCAAGAGTATAAGCTGTGAGCATGAGTCCCTTCGGCACCTGGAGCCAGATAACACACCCTGGAAAATGGGATAAACTTCTGCTCTCCAGCAAATCTCTGCTAATCTAATTTGCATAATTCTTCCAATATCCAACTTGCTACAAGTCCTATGTATCTGAAATCCATGAAACAGGGCAGATGATGTTCTGTACAAAACACTTCCATCTGTATCTCCATGGAAGTATTTTTTCTTGTACATCCAATTGATTTTTTTGTTTCAGCAGTAGAAAGCACCGTTTCTGTGAGGCACTCCAGTGCATTGTCTTTCTTGGGGGTTTTCTTTGGCTTTTATCATCAACAATACCATGCAATTAGCCAAAGTTCTTGGGGGCAACCGAAACATGTGGGTAATAAAACTCAGAAATGCTAACTTCAGTTCTTCCCCAGAGCCCTCAGACCCAGCACTTTTGTCTGTAAACGCCTTCTTGAAAGCCAAGCCCCTGAGGTAACACTAAATGACTCAAACCAAACTCATGTCTCAAATAAATTCTCTCTTGCACTGGTGCAGTCAAGGAAACCCCAAGGCTGGGCAACCTTCAGATCTCTTCTAGTCCCACTCTCCATATGTCCTCAGGTAGCACTTCAGTAATCCTAATATTGAGGAGTCCTTTTTAAGGCAAGTTCTACAAAGAAATTAAAAATGCATAATTCTCACTGTGGTAAAAACTGAAGAGAAAGTGAATGAGTTTCTGTGTAGAAGTCTTTCTGCTTAGCTTTCATGACACTTGACTGAACGTTATTGATTCAAAAGAGGAAGCTGGGACTTGTGTAGAAAGTCTCTTAAGCTCAGAAATAGACAAGATCTTTCCCCAAAATCCGTACACAACTGAAGGTTATAATTTTTTCTTTTTAAACTATTATTATCATGGACTTGTGGCAACCACGTTCACTGACTTTCTCCCACTCTTATTCTGCAACGAATAAAATGCCCATGCATCTGGCAATTTATTATTTTACTATTTCTAACCATCCCATACCCTTTTTGATACCATTTCATACTCCACAGATACTGCCTTTCCTGTTTCAGTGAAACTATCCAGTTCCAAAGAAAGGTCACGAGGCTTTTTCTTTTCTTTTTTTTTTCCCTTTTTAACCTGCTCACGGCTGCAGAACTCCATGCCAGAAGAGATTAGAATAACAAAGCTCACAGGCTTCAGATCAAACCATAGACTTCGCCTTGCTGTAGTTCATCTTCCATCAATAACAATCAGCTGAAATTGGACAGAAAAATCTAAATCGTTACAAGGCTTTTTAGAATTCAAGAGGTGCAGACACCATAGGAAAAATAATGGTAAAAGCACTGCAGCAATTCCTAAAACACCTGGTCAATGTGTGTGGAGAAAATCCCTATGAAAAGTATATATGGGAATAAATCCTATTGTTGGTAAATAAAGAAATTTGCTTCAGGAAAATACATGAAATCAAATTTATGGATAGACTTTTGCACAGATGTGTGGGTAAATGTGCATAGTTTGTGGCACGTATATAAAATGAAAAAAATCTAAAAGAGAGAAGAAATAATATTCTTGTAGTTCTAGTATCTCTTATCTTCACAAGCTATAAAGTGAAAGCATTAGATGTTGGGCACTTGAGATGCTTTTAAGAGTAGATAATTTAGCTAAGAAGCATGATTATAGGAAAAGCAATGGCATATGCTTATTATTAGATAATTATATTAGGAATGGCCTCTCAGGCAGAATGGATTCTCTGGAACAGCCTTACATTTGTATAAAACCTTCAAGTCACAAGAGAAAAGAACAGCTTTATAAAGTGAAAGAAAATGACCTAAATAGGAAGATCTTTAGAAGTTCCTGCAGGAGCTCAATATCCCAAAGGGGAGGAAAATGAAGATAACTCACAATTCCTTACTTGACTTTAAGCAGTTCTTCAATGTGTCTGCATTGCTCAGGACCAATTTCTCTTCTATTTTAGCTTTGACTAAAGTACAGTGAAGTCTCTGAAGTATAACACATTTAACCAAAAAATCTCCACAGTAAATTATTGCCAATAAACCCAAACCAATTAGTATTCTAACTTTCAACCTTTTATACACAAATCACATTTAATTCTTTCTATTGGACTAAAAGGAAAGGCCTTCCCACCACAGGTTCTCAGAAGCTTGAGCTCAGGGCTCTCTTTGAGGTCAGATTTATTTTTGAAAATCCCTCCCAAACTCAAATTTGAAAAAAAAAACTGGAAAAGTTGTATTACGTTTACGAAGGTAAAAATATTTATAGCTGTTGCAGTAGCAAGACAAATTAGGCGGATGGGGGAATTAAAGCCTAAGCAAAAGAGTAATTAATAATAATACTGTTTAACTGTTAATCTTGGAATTGCACTTTTGCCAATGTCCTTTAAATTGCTCAAAAGCTACAAAATTATCCACACTGAAGAAATTAAAAGTTATGTAAAAACCACCTTTGCCAATAGCTAAAAAGCTCATCTGCCTCACTTCTTGCCTCTTTATTTATAAATAGATATTTATAAGTTCAGCAACAGGTCAAAAATGGCATTCACCAAAAAGAAGTCAGATATTCTCAAGATTCTGGAATTTCAAACTTCTTTATTATTGTGCATGTGAGTGGAACTCAGTGGATGTGAAGAGAGTTGGGCACTGACATAAAGAATTCAGTGGAATGCGGAGACTGGGAAGGCTTGACAAAATTTGCCTGTCAGTGTGTGTGTATATATGTATGTATGTCAAAATGTCTGAAGTAGCAACTTGCTCAGAGAAGACAGAAAATTAAGCAATGAATGCTTTTTGTGACTAAGACAGGGAGCATTTCCTGTTCTGTCTTTTGTATTACTAACAACTAAAACCCCAGCTCCAGTGTTCCCCCTGACATGTACGGACAGAACACGATAACATCAGGCAGTTTCCTGTGAGGTGATAAAAAGGATTCGATTACAGTGGACAGAATTTCCTCATACTCATTACTGCAGCAATTTTTTCTTGTAACTGTGATGAAATGCTTTAACTTTTAATGCAACAAATAGGAAGTGAATATCCGGTCATGCCGCTGATGCTCTCAGACCACAAAACTGGCTGTAGAAATGGAAGCGCTGATGGTGAAAAGAAGTGGCCCGCAAAAGGAAAATTTGAAGTTTTTCCAGTGCAGATTCTTACTTAAATGACGATCAGGTACTTCTCTGCAGTTCTGAGGGCATAGAACTGTTACCTTTGAGAAAAATTAGTGATAAAATAAATTAGCCTTCACCCAGCACTGAAACTTTGTGCAGGTAAAATCTCTTTAATGGCTACAAGAGTTTTTCTTGAGCAAGCTCAAGCCTGATGTAACGAACTGGAACTGCCACTGGAACTGTTTGTGGTCATTAAAATCTTTTTAAAAGGATGAAGAGGTTATTTTTGGTTGGTTTTTTGTTGGGTTGTTTTTTGTTTTTTGTTTTTTTTACTTACCAGTGACATGACCAGGAAGGCAAGCAATCATCCAGTATTAGGAAGCACATAAATATAAACATTGGGAAAAACTTTTCAGTTTGTCAGCAGTGTAAGAGACGAGGACAGTGAGAGAAATTACCTTAATTTTAGTGGAGAAAAGGAATGTGCCACAACCACCAGCCCTAAGAAATACCCAAATAATTAAGTGTTCATGTAAACCTTCTTACCTATTGCCTTGTAAATTATTTCCCAATTCTAGCACTGTAGGGTATTTACAGTATTACTAAGTTACAAATTATCCGTGTTCTTATAAAGGCCTGATGAGTGATTAACATTTTAATTAGAATTACAGCACCAGCTTCAACAACTAATAAGGAACACGTGAGTTCTTGTTTGCTCCACAATGTCACTGCAATCTGCACATGATAAAAATAGGGGATAATAGGAATTTTCCATCGTCTGAGATAATTTTTTACAAAATTTAGATGTATACAATTTTTACAAAATTTAGATGTGGACTGTTCTGTTTCCCGGGGAGTGAGAGTGGCTTTGCGGATCTCCAGAGGGCACAGGGCCAGTGCAGCGCGGCTTCTCAGGGCCGCATCCCTCACATCCCGCCTATCCCCAAGCACAGGGAAGCCGCAGCCCGGCTGAACCGCCTGTTCCCGTGCTCCGTTACCCTCAGCGCTGGTGACTGCCAAGCACCGTAGTTACTAATTCCTTCTCTTTCCAGTGTTGGGGAGGACCCGCGCGTCAGGCGGCCGGGAATGCTGCGGGATGCTGCTAGCCGACCTCCCACTGCTCACCACCCGCTCCTCCTGCACCAGGTACACCCGCCAGCCGCATTCCACAGGCCTGCTTCCCACCGTGCCGTGATTCCCGGGAATGCCGCGGGGGCGGATCCCGGCCCGCAGGTCCCGCCCCGTGACGCCGGTTGCCATAGCGGCCGCGCCGCCGGCCATGGCGGCCGAGGAGGAGGACGATGTGGAGTGGGTGGTGGACACCATCGCTGGCTTCCTGCGGGGGCCTGCCTGGTCCATCCCTATCCTGGAGTTCATGGAGCACAACTGCGAGGGTGAGCGGGGGCGCCGGGCAGGGCGGGGCGGGTCTGCCGAACCCACCGCCAGGGGCCTGTCCCGGGTGCGGGGTGTCCCTCCGGCCCCCGGGGTTGTGCAGGAACGCGCGCTCGGCCCCTCCGGCCGCGCTCCCGCCGGGCCCTCCCCGGGGCTCGCGGGGTCCCCCGGGCGAGCCGTGTGTCAGGACGTGCCACTTGCATCCATTAGCTCGTCCTGGGATTATGGCATGAGCTTACGGCTGACACCGAGCGAGCGCTGCACACTGCGGCGCTTCGGACCCCGGCACGGCCTCCAAAGCTCTTCCAGAGCGAGGAGTTTTCCTTAGGAAACTGGGCAGGACAACCGAAAGCGCCATCTGCTCACTGGGACAGAGGAGGAGAAGGCCCAAAGTTAAATTCCTGCAATTATCAGGAATGTTGTCAGTTAAGAGGTGAAAACCCCCAAGTTTTAGTACCTCGCAAAAAATGATAGTCAGCACTATCAGTGGTTACCGGGGATATTTTGTAGGTGATCCTGTGTGTGAGTTTAGCTCCGAAGTAACTCCAGTTTAAAACTTCCATTTCTTCCTTCCTATTCTTGAGACAATCGAGGCATAATTTGGGGAGCAGCCTGGGTAAAGTGGAAGTACAGGCAGCGAGGGGGGCTGGGATTGCCCTGTAGCCATGGGAGACCTGTGCAGGTTTGTATCTGCAGAGAGGGAAGGAGGAAATAGACTTTCTGATGTAGAGATTTGGCTAAATTACTTCTGCTGCTTACAGAACAATTTCTGCTGCCAAAAACCACCTGGATCCTTGTGGTAGCAAAGTAATGACAATTTGGGCAAGTCTGAAAGCAGTGCCTAAGCCCTTTGGAAAAATAAAGGCAGCTTTTGTTTGTGATTCTTGAAAAAATTTGCTTCTCAGTTTCTCCCTGAATCGTTTCTACACCCCCAAACTTTGCATGGGGCGTGATTGTTGTGAGTCTGTACGCCTTTCCCTTTGAAAACTGGGAAAAGAGGAAGGGAAAGCTCCTGGAGCCTTCAGCTAGGAGGGGTTAGAGAAACCTAGACTGGAAGTTTTCTCCTGGGAAGTCTGCCTAAACTTGGGGTGGGCCAAACATTCTGGTTATCATGCAAAGGGTCTAGGTTTAGGTATCGAGGGAATTGATTTATCCCTCTCAGGAGCAATGATCCCTTCTCCTTAGAAGGTTGAGGGGAATTTACTGGCAGTAAGAAGATTTGTGGAACTGCTGTAAATTTCCACATAGTGTGAGGCAGGCTCGTGATGGTCACTTCCTGCTGTGCTGATTCCATTGCTGGTTTTGTACTGACATACTTTGTCAGGACAGAGTCCTCTGCATTCTCCAAACATTTAATCTTTGGGCTGTACAAGCAAATTAGCAACAGTGTGATTAACTGACAATAATTTGTGATTCCTCAAAAATACAATTTGGGTTTTGGGTATCGGTATGTAAGGACTTTATTTTAGAACTGTAGTTACTTAGGCCAAGTCCTTGCACTTCAACTTGTAAGATTATTGTAATGGTTTTCTATCTGTTAGTGTTTGCTTTCTCTTTCTCCCTCTTCCTGGGAACTTGATTAATTTTTTACAGCTTGATTAATTTCCTTTTCTTTTCCATCAGACTGAAATTAAATAGACGGGTGTGTATCACCCCATTTGAGGGGTGCTAGCCAAGATTTTCAGTTTTAACAGGAAAATAATGCATGTGTTCCAGGACATCTGTGTCCCCTGGCTTGTCTTGACACTGTGGTTCTTCAGATCTTTGTTCCTGTTGGGCGACCGAAGACTGTGCCAAAACTTTAAGGAATAATGACTACATGATTCAGGAGCCCTGACTCAAGAAAATCTAACACCTCTGTCCCAAGTACTCCTTAAAGCCACTTAGCTGGGAGGAGATGCTGACTGCAGCTTGCTTTCCTTGGCACTGAACCTCAGCCCCTTGTGTCCTGAGCTCGGGGACAGAGCACGGTGTGTGCCGGCTTCCCGCTCCGCGCTGCAGCCGTGGGAGGAGGAGGAGGAACATCCCCTTGGCAGTGCCAGGCCAGCTGTCACCAAGGGGTGACATCCCTGTGTCGCCCCTGCTTGGGATCCCCAGGGCAGGAAGGGTGGGAAAAAGGGAACAGAGAAACCAAGGTGAAAGTTGGGGTCTGCAAGAGTTGTGAAGGATCCCCGGCCAGGAGGAGACAACGGAGGCTGTCAAGTGTCTTCACCCTCCTGAGTTTGGTAATGTGGTGATTGCCATAGGACTGATATTTATAATACTTTTCCTACCATTTGAATTCAATCCTAGATATTTGTGAACCTTTTATTTTAATTTCTTCATAAAAAAATTTGCCTTGTGCAAAACCCACAAGCAATATTGATGTTCCATATGATTAAAAAGCAGATTTTCCTCTGCTTTTGGGGGACCTGAACTGTGCCATTGGATTTCTATCACTGCACTGCTGTGAGGTGTTAGAAAGCGATGCAAGTACCTCCTGCTTTAGGAGGTGCCAGCTCAGCTCACGCTGTGTCCAGGTTCGGAGTGATGTGGCCTCGGGGCTGTGACAGCTGGGAGAGATATTGGACGCCTTCAAAAAATCACTCTAAATTTGTGTGAAGGTTACAATGATTCCACGGGCATCACCACCGTCAGAGATGTCACATTGTCCCGGTTTGAGACAAATTAAAGGAAACGCTCTGAAAGGAACATCTCCTCCAAAGAAGGCAGGTTACAGTCACCGCTCCCCCATCAGGTTCAGGAAGAAATTCCTCGGAGGAAAGTGAAAGGAAAAAAACAGTTTATTTAACAAGTAAAGTGCACTCAGGCACGGAAAAAGAATAATGCTAAATAATAAAACCTCTCGCTGTGGAGAGAACGTGGGTAGATTTCAGAGTCCTTTGTGGGTGTGGCTTTCTCCTCTCCAGAGCTGGGATTCGGTAGGGGGACCCCTCCGGGCCGGTGCTCCCGGTGTGTTCTGGTGTTGTTGAACGGTTCAGAAGAGAAAAAGAAGAAGCCAAAGTCCCAGGGAAGCAAAGGAGTTTAACTCTCCGTCTCTCTCTTCCGAGAAAAGAGCCAAGAGCTGGGAAAAGCAGGAGGGTGCTTTCCTCCGCCCTGCAGCAGCAGCAGCAGCTATCTCTGCGTCCTTGAACACAAAACCGCTTTGAAAAGTTTGCCTGGCTTTTTTTTTCTTTCTCTTGGACCCTGTTTTAAAAGCACAGAAAGGCACAGGATTCATGTCTGGGCATAGAGCAGGCAATAGGGGATACACATCATAAAGTCACCCCAAGACACACATGTACATGAAGAATAAATCACACTCGCTCACCAATTTAAGCAGAATTCCCATTCTTCAAATGACTTCAAAGGATGTTCTTGGGAAATGACTTGTCCAAGTGGCTAATCTTGAAGGGGATTGAGGCAGACTTACTTCTAAGCCTCTGCTTTAATTGCCAGGTTTTATGTTACCTCTCCTCGTTGTTGGCTTGAAAAAAATGTAAATTATCCCTCCCCCCCCAACCTTGGTTTTTTGTTTCTCTGATGTTCTGCTTCTTCCACCTATTCTGTAGCATCGAGATCATTTGCTTGAGTAGTTCCAGTCAGGGATTTTAATATGAATTTACATTAATATGATTAATATGGCTTATAGTATAGGAATGTCCATTTTTTCTAAATCAGGAGAGATATAATTAAAATATAATTTAACTGCACCACAATTTCTCTTTGTGTTTATCTGGTTTTATGCAGACAGGGACTCGTTTTCCTGCATCACCTTGGCTTCTCACTACATGAATGACATTTTAAAAAAAGTGGTTTAAGTCATTAATAAATAACATCTTCCATATAAATGCATGGAGAGTGAGAACTTTCCTGCTTGATGTGTCATCTGCTACCCCTGGAACAACCTTACACAGGTTCATGGGGTAATTACTGTATTAAAACTTACTTTGTAGTGAATGTATCTGCTGAATCCTCAACTTGCTTACAAGTTTATTATGAAGATTTTCCCAATATTAAATTATGCAGCTTTATTACTTTCACTTATCAAAAGCACACGCTTAGCCTGAGTGTGTGGAAAAACACAGGACTCTTATAATCATGGCCTGTATTTTCATGTGATTCAGTATATTACCCTGTAAAGGTTAATCTTACTATTTATGGCATAAGTTAATTTGTGGTGGTTTGTACACTGACTACAAAATGTTGTTTCTTCCCCCTCCCCAGTTTTTGATGATGAAGAAGAAAGCAAGTTGTCTTACACAGAAATTTATCAGGAATACCAAGCTCTGGTGAGCATTATTCACTATTTGTGGTAAATTTCTAAGCAAAACAATTTAAAATGTTAAATGAGTATTTAGATGTACTTCTGATCGGGTTTTCTTCGTTACTTAGAATTTTTCCAAGTGTTATTTAGAAATCCTGTGAGTTGTAGTTGTCATAGGCATTTTTATGCCTAAAGACCAGGTACATACAAAAGAAACTGTATCACTGTCATAGCTCTTAGGCTGTTTTACATATTTTTCATTAAAATTAATTTTCCACTACCTCTAAGACTGTAATTATAAGCTTGATAATGTTATTTTCTGTCAAGTTAAAATGACAAACAGCAGGATGCCTGGGAACATTCAGAACTTGTATTTTGTTCACTAATGAGTCTGGGAAATCTTTTGAATTATATTCAGTTGTCAGAAAAAACTACAGGAGATTTTTGGAGCTTAAATACGTATAAAACAATACATGCAGGTTTCTAACACACTCTTTCTGTAATGAGGTTGGGGAATACATGATATTAAAAAGCTTTGATTGAATAAATACAAACCAGCATTCATTTCTGCTCTGACCCTAAAGGCTTTCAGGCACAGGCTGGCAAAAAGCCTTTTACTTACATCAAAAAACCATGAGGAATACAAGCCAGGAGTCTGGGGAAAAGGTACACGAGTGAGAATCCTGGGAACTGGAGAAGATAAATTAAGGAGTAATCAAATTTAGCATATAAAGCAATAAAAATGCTCATTTTGAACAGTTCATGAAAGCAAATGAAGTCTGACTTCAGAAAAATCAGTTCTGCTATTGTAATGATTTTCCTTTGAGTTTAAAAACCACAACATCAGCAGAAAAGAATAGGCAATCGTGACAAAAATTCCTATGATTCTCAGGGAAAAACCTTAGAACGTAAGGCTTATATTGTCTTACAGGTGGAGAGATTACTGGAGGACTACCTTAAAGAAGTTGGAATTAATGAGGAGAAATTTCAAGAAGCTTTTTCTTCTCCTCTTGCAAAGACTCACACCTCACAGGTATTTGCCTTCCTTAAGGAACATATGGATTTAATTCTTACCTTTATGTTTTCACTTACACAGCTGGCAGGAGATGAAACCTGGAAAAGCTTTCATGGTGAAACTGTAATTTTGAATTGAACTGCAGCTGTGAACTTACACTGGGAAACCCAGTTTTGTCATGATATAATAATATTGTCATAACATTGTTGTAGACATGTTGATCTAAAGACATAACCCACCAAGCTATTTTCCTGGCCATGAGCTCTTCTTGCATATCTGGAAAAATAGACAGGAGAATGAAATACAATTATTAAAAACATGCTCCTCAGAATTGAAAAATCAAGCTAATTTCAAACAGACTGAGCTGGTTAGGATTTCTGTGTGGGTTTAATTCTGTGCATCTCTTTCCTCCCACAGGCCATTCTGCAAACAGTGTTGGCCGCAGAAGATTTTAGACTATTTAAAAAAATGATGGTACAGAAAAATATTGAAATGCAACTGCAAGCAATTCGAATCATCAAAGAAAGAAATGGTGAGAGGTGGTGAATGTGGGGTTCACTGCAGGTTTTTAGTGTTCTTTTGATGACTCTTTAAGCCATTCATAAATGAGTGTGGAATGCTGGTTCTGTTCCAGTTCAAGTTACTGGAAAACGTCCAGTTGATGTTACTGGGACAGGGATTTCATTATTTAGTCCTTGGCTTGCACTCTCAGTGACAGCTCTCTGTATTTTAAAGTTAACAGATTTTTCAGGTCTGTCTGAATTTCTCTATGAAACTTGACTGAGTTTCCTGTTGCAGAATTTTGGTGACAATTCTGAGTTAAAGCAGTTAGAGCAGTTCCTCAAACGTGGCAGTATCAGTTGGAATTCTGCTCCTTGCATGGCAAGGATGTTGTAATGTCTGCTGTGCTTACTCTGCAATTCACACTGAAAAATCCATACAGAAGGCACAAGTGAAGGCTTTCATCATGCTAATACACGCAGGAGAAAGAAGATAAAGAGAAAATTATCCACACCCAACTTTGCTGCTGTGGTGATGCTTCTGAAGGGATTTTAATCCCCCTCCTTTCTTCCATGTCTTTAGTTTTACTATTTTGTTTTATCTTATTACTGTATGTGTGTTTTTCAGAGACTAATTTTTAAATTTCACCTTTCATATAACAGCTAAATTTGGGATGGTTCAGGTGGCCATGGCTGAATTGCAGCCTGCAGGAATTGCCACATCATGGTCAGTGCAGAGTTTGGCTTAACCTTAGATGTCAAAACTTTCATTGCCAGAATCTTTGCCTTTTTCCTACCAGGATTTAGGACCTTTTCCTCTAGGATCTAGGACCTTCGTGGAAGCAGTTTCAGAGGAAGAGTTAGAAAGCTTTGGTTTTGTGAATGTGATCTTCTTGTGTCTGGGGTTTTTTTTTTTTTTTAATTTCTTTTCTTTGCCCATTGGAGCACAAAATCATTTTCTTCAGAATAATGCATAAATCTTGCTGTTTTTTTCCAGGTGTGTTGCCTGAGTGTTTGACAGAGGGTTCTGATGTATTCAGTGAAATTGAACAGGAAGAAATGAAAATACTCAGGGAGGTTCTAAGGTAAGAAATTGATCAGTCCCACTTTGTATGTTATTTTAAAAAAAGGTCTGTAGGACCTAATTCTTCCAGCCTTTTCCAGGAAACTGCCTTCATCTTACAGATGACAGGAATATTCTTGTCAACATCCCACCTGAGGGAAGGTGGGTGGTGCTGGGCAGTGGGTGTGCTCAGGAATATCGAAGTAGTGAGTGAGAACTGTTGCTGTGAGCTGTGTGAGATCAATACAATTTCTGCAGATTCTCCCCCACTCCCAGTTCACAGACATACCAACAGAGAATAGCAGATGAATCCATCCAGGTTATGTTAGATAGGGCTATTTTCCCTCTGGATTCTGGAAATACTTCCCTTCCTGTCTTTAGTTAGCAAATGAAATAAAGGGATAGATAAGCCCTGGAAATTCTTACACAATTAGTTTTGCACAAAGATAGTTGAGAACAGTGGGCTCTTGTGTGTTTATCCCAATTATTTATTTCTATTACGACTTAAGTCGTGGAAATATTTTGGATACTGACAAATTCAGATTACTTTGTAATTGTTTTGATAGTCCTCAAATATTTAAGCAGTGTTAAATTTCCCTGAAAATACTAAGGAAGTTCTGAGTATTTACTCATGTTTATTGTTACAGAAAATCTAAGGAAGAATATGAAGTAGAGCAAGAGAGAAAGAGGACTGAAGAAGTGAGTATCTTACCTTTGCATGAGAGTTATGGGGATGATTAAGAAATCCCCTGATATTCCTGTCCTGGCTGTGCCTGGATCTCTTCCAGGCCGTGTGTTCCATCAATGAATGTATCCCACAAGAAGCATATTCCCTGCTCAGCACCTGAATCCTGAAATCCTGGTAACGGGTGCCAACCTTTCAGATCCAGAGAGCAGCTGAATTCCTAATATTGTCAGGATCAAAGAGACTTCAAAGTGTAAGCTGCTTGGAGATGACAGCACTCATAATCCTGCAGGAATTACCTTCAGGATCACTTGATAGACAGTGTAGCTATTAATTAAGCGTTCACAATACGGAACTAATCGCCAGGACCCAGAAATCCTCTCCAAGGGAACATCCCTTGGTGTCCATCAGAGTAAACCACAGAGAAAGGAAAGTGAATGTAAATGGGGACTGGCCAAATTGTGGAATCATGGCAATAAACTTCCCCTTTACTGGGAAAACAGGCAGGTTTATCCAAATCTGTATAGGCATCCAAGAATATCAATATTCTTGATAAACAAGCCAGATTGCAGAGGCCCCAGTCAAGTTCACCTGGCCAGAGAAGGTGATAGTTAGTGTTCAGTGATACGTTTTTTGTTACAAGAATGTTTTAACACAAAACAATTTCATATTTTAATGAATGCTGGGGGCTTCTAACATGAATTATGTGGCTCATGAACATCATAGACCTTTCCTGGGCAGAAATTCTGAGAGATGGGTTGCACTGTCTGTAGTGTAAACAACACAGTTTTAACTGGAAGTTCGTTTGGGAGATTCATTTGTGTGGACAGTTCAGTGCCTGAGGAACAGTGCCAGGAAGTAACACTTGGGTTTATTTGTTTTCTAATTCAAGGCACGTGCTAAACTCAGAGCTCCAGATGTTACCCACAATTTTCCAGGAGATCCGAGAGAAGCTGTAAGAGTTAAGGAATCCAGTGAGGGAGCTGAGGATTCTGAAGAAACTCCAAAATGCCCATTAGGTAATTTTAGGGGGAGTGCAATGCTGAGTGGGCAACATGATGCTGGTGTTAAATTATCCAAGAATCCACTGGTATCAAGATTTTAAGAACTTGGCTGGATAAGGCTGCAAGTGAAGTGTGTTTGCACAAGGTGCCCTGCAGGAATGCCTTCCAACATGGGATGTTTTATTGTTCCATGATATTCCAGGTTGTGGTTTATTATTTTTATCTGATGTGTTTCTATTATTTGTAATTGTTTTCTATGTAAAATTACTTAGAGGGATCTCATAAATCTACAAAAGAAGACCCCAAACCAGTTTGCCCAGTACAAAAAGGAACTGAAAACTTACCTCAGCCCTCCTGTACCAAGGGGAAAGAAGACACTAAGAAAAGGTCTGCTGGGAAAGGTTCAGAGAACACAGTGCAAAAAGCTGGGGTGAAAGGACCTGTAAGTTAAATAAGAAAAAAGGCCAAACATAGAACTAGAATGCAAACAGTGAGGATTACATGTAGAATATATATATAAAATAGTATTATATTTAAATACAGGTTTTCTGTTATAATCAGGTGGTAATCATCTGTTGTAATCAGCTGGGTTTGGGTTATTTTGGGGTTTTTTTAAACCAACATGTAAACACTCTTTCATGTTATTCAGAGTTTAATTAGCAGAAGTTGAGCTCATGATTTCTGGTTTCAGAGTAGAATTCAGCATTCAGTCCTTTGGTAATTTCTTAGGACACAGCTCTGACTTGAAGCCTCAACTTGGCTTTGTTTTTTTCTAATTTTGGAGGCAAATAGGATGTAAATGTGCTTTTCTTGCACAGGACATTGATACAAAAAAACTAATTGTAAAATTTTATATTTTTTCCCCCCAGAATTTATCAGAAACTGAAAAACAGCAACTGAAGCAACGTGAGGATTACCTAAAGAAAAAACGAGACCTGCTGCTGGCTACGAAGAAAGAGTCAAAAAATAGTGTACCACCACCACCAAACCCTGGCCAGAAAGAGGAGGAATCACCTCCCAAAGAGGTGAAGGACTTTCACATAAACCCAGGGTGGTTTCCGTGCAGGTGTCCATGCTTCTGCTGAATAGTGGGAATGGGTTAAAAAGAACAAGGAGAGAGAAATATTTCCAAGTTACTGCTTTTGCAGAAGCTTATGACTGGAAGTTTCAGAGATGAAGTTGGCATTGGTTTGCTTCAGCATCATCAAATCCTCATGGTTTACGTCAGTGTATGAATGGATAAAATGCCAGTTTGCTCTTAGTCTGTGACCTACTGTTTGGGCTCCTTAAATCTCAGAGATTTTCTTTTACTTTTGCAAATGCTTGAGAACTCTCTCAAAAAAAGAGGAAAATACTAGAAGACCTTGAAACCCTCTTAAAATAGAAAACAATATAATAATTGTTCTATTTCAAACCCAAAAATCATTACTCTCCTCTACAGAGCAAGTACTTAAAGGCATGTACTTAAGTCCAAAGACTTTCCATTGCCTCAAGTATTTTTCAGAGTTGCTGAGCATTTTATTATGTTCAGAAGGTGCCCCAAATGCTGGTGACTGGGGAGCCTTCAGGACAATTGCTCAGCAGGACCTGAAGCTGAGGCTGGGGCTCCCAAAACAAGGATCAGGGCAGTGGGAGAGGGCGGGGTGGTGGCAGGAGCCCTGTCCACCCCTCTGGTCCATGGTGGGGGCTGGTGCTTGCTAGGAAAGCTGCTCATTGCCGTGTTGTTTTCACTCTGTTTTTAGGAAATGTCAGAAGACAAGCAAAGGCTGCTCCAGAAGAGGAAGATGCTTGCAGAAAAGCTAAAGGAAGAAGTAATTAATAAGCGGTAGTTTTAAGAGGCTCATTGCTGACCCCAAGAACAGAAGGATGTTTTAGAATAAATTGTCAGTAAGTGAGGGGATTTCCAATCTTGCACTCGGATTTATAGAACTTTCAGACAAGCAGCTCAGTACTGGTAACTCCCTATTGCAAATGACACTGAAACACACCATGAACGCTCCTTTTCCAGAGTGCTGGAAACTCCCTGACTTTGTCCCACAGTGAGGCCGTGCCATCACTGCAGAGCACAGCCCTGCTCCAGCCCTGAGCCCTGAGTACAGAGGCAGAGGTGGAGAGCTGGGAAAGGAATCCCTGTGGCAACAGCCCCGAGCTCAACGTTTTAACTTCTTCATTTTAACAGGGCACAACTTGGTTCCTTTCATTAGCCCATTAGAAACAAATGGCTCTTTCTCAGCTGTGCAGTGTAATAAAGTCTGATTTCACAAGGAAGTGCACCCTCGACCACCTCATTTTTGAGAAAGCCAATGTACCTTGGGAGTCAAGACATGCACAAATTAACTCCAGGTTACAGCGTTGTACAGGCTTTTGGGGCAGTTTCCTAGTCCCCAGGTCCCAGTTTGCAATAAATGCAACTTTAAGTAAAAGGAGTTGCTTTAGTGTACAGCTGAGGCTGTTCCCAGCAATTCACTGCCAGAGTAGCAGTAAAGTCCTTTACTGGTTTGGCTTTCACAGACTCAAAAAGAAGCCAGGAGAGGTCACTCTTTGCCCATGGCATCACCTCACTGAGAGGTCACCCTTTGCCATGACATGCAACAGCAGCTCCCAGGAAAAGAGACAAACACACCCCTTCAAGTTTCATGGAATTTTTATTAAAACAACAATTATGAACAATACATGTTACTACAATTACAGAGTCATTTAATTCCTGAGTTTTACAGCTCAGCATTAATAGGTTAAAACATCTTTAAAAACAGTCTAAAACAAGTACAGGGGGAACTAGAATACTGCTGCCCTCTGGGAAAGAGAAAAGCAAGGAGCAGCCCCGCAGAGTGGCAGCCCCTGCCAGGCTCAGAGCACAGAAACTGGGGCCTACCTGTTCAGCTTCTGGCTTTGGCGGTCCTTTTCTTGCTCATACTTTGTCTTCAGTCCCTTGAACGTCTGAACATACTCAATAGATTCAAGTGCATTATAGAAGTTTTCAACTATATGTGCAATAAGGGACTTAATATCTTCCTGCAGAAGAACAAAGCAGGGTTTCAGCCTCAAATGGGCACAGGCAGAAGTTCAGAAAGCTTCTGACTTTACTTTGGAAAGTAACTGATTCCTTATCCAGAGGCAAAACCCTATTGTAAAGAACAAAGGTGAAGCAATCAGATTTATCCTTAGTAAAAGAGATGAGATCGAGAAATAATTATTAAGCTTCCCACAGAAACAGACAATGGACTCAGCAGTGTCCCAGTGCTGTTTGTGACTTCATTAACCAGGATGTTGCAGTCTTGGGGGGCTGCATTTTGCCTTTGGACCTGAGATGCCACACACGTGTCAGAGCTGGAGCTGAACTCACCACCGGAGAATTCACACAGCTGAGTTCAGCAGGTTGTACCGAGTGCCATTATCCAACAGAGCACTGATAACTGGTTCAAAGAGGTTTCCCTCTTTGGGATGATGTAATGGTTATAAAATTAATCTTTCAGGCCAATTATCCTCATAAAGCAAAGAGCCACCTGTATCAAGAATAAATTCAAGAACTGGAGCCAGGGCTCCAATCTGCTGCTCATGGAAGGAACTGAAACACCTGGTGTTACCCAGAGGAAGATGCACCCCCAAACCCAGAGCATTAAAATCTCATTCACGCTCATTAACATGAATTCCAAGTTCAAGTGTACACTGGAACACCTTCCACACAGTGCACACCAAGCCTGGAAGAAGGAAATCACAACAGCTCCATATTCAAAGCCAGAAAGGTGTGTTTTGAATTCATCCAGACCAGGACTCTTCTTAGCCTCTTCTCAGCCCCAAGACTCTTCTCAGCCTCAGGACTCTTCAATAGCACTTTTCCACAAGCACATTCCCAGCTGGTATCACAGGCTGATCCCCAGGACCAGCACTCCCAAGTCACTGCCAAACATCACAGCCTGAAAGGGGGGAAAAGAAAGAAAAATCATCCTTACCTATTTCACGTGTGTCTTCTGAGGCACTGGCCAGAAGTGGTGCAGTGAGAACAGGAACACAGGAAATGTAAAAGAAATCCAAGAATGCAAGTATTTGTGACTCCTAAGAGGAAAAATCACTTCATTCAACACTGGCACACACACACACCTTTTAAATAACAGGAGGAGTAACCGAAGAAGGAGCCTACCAAGAACATAGGTAGGCTTTTGTGTTTTCTTACACCAGCAGATTCCCTGGATTGAGCACAGTACATCCATTAACTGATCAGCTCCTCCAAATTCAGGATCAGGATAGCAGCATCATGTCAATGATGACAAGCATCCTGCAGAAAAAAACCCAAAACAAAACCCAAGGAAAACACAAAATAATTAGCTACAAGAGTATGAATTCCCTAAGTTTATATATTTTTTTTAAAAAGCAAAAATTAAAATGAAATAGAAAATGGAAATTTTATTTGGCTGGTTTGTTTCCTGGCTGCCCTAAGACTGGTATATTCAACAAACTCCAAACCACTTTTACTCACATGGTCACTCTGCTGGTCCTTTTGCATCACAAATTCTTGGACCACGGACTGACAAAGGTCGTCTAGATTGGACAATACATCTGTGGCTGGCAGCAGATCTAATGTGGAGATGATCTATTCCATAATAAATTAGAGAACCATTTTTCCGAGTAAGTCAAGTTCGGTGTTGATTATCAAGTAAAGCTGCAAAGAAATGGAGTTTAAAGGTTTGGGAATGTTTAATTACAAAGTTTCTATGAGAAACATAGTAATAAGGTTACAGAAAAACAGAAACCTGCAACATCTTTTCCCCACTCTTTCCTTCCTTTAGAAAGGACACAAGACTTTCCGTGGATTTTACAGCCCTAATTCAGGCACGAAACATTCACCTTGAGCTACTTGCCAGAGTATCTGAGACACTGATCTGTACCTGTTATCCACAATTTACTCATTTTGTACCAAAGGGCCAACTGGACACAACTTTGTACAAAACTTTCTGTGCTCATTTGCATGCAACAGGAATGAATAACTTCCTTATGGATGTGATTCTCTCTGAGAAAAGAACAACTTCTCAGCCTAACAGTAACACAACAGGACACATTTGGACTGGGCTAGTCCTGGAACAGAATAATAGGATTAAGGCTGATCTAATCACTGAACATCTACAGGACTTCTTCCTTGCAGTCCGTGTTCCTTGGTTGGTTCACAGGTTGTTACTCCACCACAGAAACTCCCTGGAATTTCATGTTTCTGAGGAACAGCAGCACTCAAACATCAAGTGCAATGCTCAGGCAGCAACAGCTGCTTCAACCACAGGAGTGAAAGAAATTCCGTTTTCCCACTGCTGATTAGGACTGATTAATCTGCTAACGACAGGATTACGGGATCTTTTGGGAGGAACCAGCCAACAGTGCAAGATTATCTAAAAATACTTCTCTGGCCCTGGGCCAGCAACAAGCACAACAACAATCCAGCTGCCACTGCACAGAGAGCCTCTTCCAGCTTTTTTACACCCCCTTGTCCCAAGGACTGCGCTGACCACAGGCTCACCCAGAGAGTAAAAATGCCCAGAGCAGCCAGCTCAGGTACTTCAGAGCTGGGGGCAGCCTCTGGATTGGGAATGCTCCAATCAAGTCCCACTCCCAGCACACCAGAACTGACACAGAGGGGCTCAGCAGAGCCAGAAGTGCTTCAGTGGCTGTGGCTCTTCTACTTGGGTTAAAATCAGCTTTAAGCTTCACTTACCATTACAATTTCAAGGGCTGGAAGAATTCCCAACTTCGCCAGTGTTTTGCAAAATTCATCTCTCTCCTGAGGTAATAGGAGGGAAAAGGCACAGAATTCCTTGAAAACCTTTTGCATAGGAAAAAGGAATTACAGGTGTATTTGGCTCAGAAAACGCTCCGAAAGGATGAATCAGTTACATTTTGTAGCAGATGTTGTGTGCTGGCTGCTAGGGACCTTCCTAGAAAATGGTATTCCTCTTTCCTGCCTGGTTATTAGGATTAGTTCCTTCCAGCAACAGGACTTCAGAACTGCCCGAGCAGACGTTGAAGCCCAGTGCATGCAAAGATTACCAACACATCTCCATTGCCCAGTTTGTCCCTAGGGAGCTGCTGGAAATCGGAGCTCTCTGGTTCTTTAGTTCACAGCTTTACACTGGGCCGTGCCAAAGTCTGGGAAGGTTGTGATGATTCCCACGGCAAAGTGTTTCTTTTAAGGACACACATGTGCAGCTCCAGTGCCTTGCTGCTCCCAGAGTTGCAAGTGTAAAATCTAAACTGCTTCGTAACAAAACAACAAAGATGAAAATTGCCCCAAGACATGAGAGTCACTGAGATTTGCTCTGACGGTTGGGGGCTCACGCAGCGCTGCCACCTCTTTGTCTCTCCCTGACACCTCCAGCTCCTTTTGCTTTCAGCACATTTGCTTTTCCCCTGCACTCCAAAAAGCCACTTCCTAAGGCCAGCTGGGAGGAGGACAATTGAACCATGGAACTCTGGCAGTCCCTTTTTAATAAACACAATCACACAAACTGCCCTGGAACACCGGCCACCTGAGTCTCACCATTACAGTGATTTTCCAAAAGCCTGACATTCAATCATGAAAACAACAACTGGTGCTCTGAGCAGGGGCAATTTAAGATCTTGCACAGAAAAGCCACAGAAAGCAACAAATATTTGCTTACTTTACAAGCAGGCTTAAAATGGGATATTAATTATATGCATAATTTGTGCGTATTTAATTGTAACAAAAATGCATAAATACATCAAGTCACAGAAGACACTAAAATACCTGGAATAAAAACAGGATGTTTCATGTTAACTGTACCTGGCAGATTTTTTCCCAAATTTCATCACAGCCAGCTTTTTCTTGAAAGCTCAGTGCTAAATCATAGTTCTCTGCTTCTGACCAAACAATCAGGGTGTCCTGTTTGAGATAAAACCAAGAAAATAATTGTTTCTGAAACAGGTCTGCACTGCATATTAATCTCTGTCCCCTTGCCATATATGCCTGCAGAAGAAATGGATTAAATCGCCTGTTCTGTCATAAGGGCCACCACCTTTCTTTGGACCTATTTTATGAGCACTACCCTACTCAGAATATATTTAAACCTACTTGTTTTTCCCCATATCTGAACCGCCTATGTGGGCAAGAACAGAAGGATGTTTTAGAATAAATTGTCCTAAGTAAAGGGATTTCCAATCTTGCACTCGGATTTATAGAACTTTCAGACAAGCAGCTCAGTACTGGTAACTCCCTATTGCAAATGACACTGAAACACACCATGAACGCTCCTTTTCCAGAGTGCTGGAAACTCCCTGACTTTGTCCCACAGTGAGGCCGTGCCATCACTGCAGAGCACAGCCCTGCTCCAGCCCTGAGCCCTGACTACAGAGGCAGAGGTGGAGAGCTGGGAAAGGAATCCCTGTGGCAACAGCCCCGAGCTCAACGTTTTAACTTCTTCATTTTAACAGGGCACAACTTGGTTCCTTTCATTAGCCCATTAGAAACAAGTGACTCTTTCTCAGCTGTGCAGTGTAATAAAGTCTGATTTCACAAGGAAGTGCACCCTCGACCACCTCATTTTTGAGAAAGCCAATGTACCTTGGGAGTCAAGACATGCACAAATTAACTCCAGGTTACAGCGTTGTACAGGCTTTTGGGGCAGTTTCCTAGTCCCCAGGTCCCAGTTTGCAATAAATGCAACTTTAAGTAAAAGGAGTTGCTTTAGTGCACAGCTGAGGCTGTTCCCAGCAATTCACTGCCACAGTAGCAGACACCTTCTGAAGTCATTTACTTGTTTGGCTGTAACAAAGTTGAAGAGCGGAAAGAGGCTGCCCTTAACCCATGGCATCACCTCACTGCCACAGCAGCTCCCAGGAAAAGAGACAAACCCACCCCTTCAAGTTTCATGGAACTTTTATTAAAATAGCATTTGTAACTGGTACACGTTGGCAGAGGTTCTGTTCTTGCCCCAAAAGAGTGGCAGTGGAAGGAGCCCAGGCAGGAGAACAAACGCGGAGGACAGACTGGGAACCAGCACTGAGGGGTGCCAGCCCCAGGGAAAAGCCCGAGTGCTGGGTGTCACCTTACCCCGGTACTGCAGGCTGGTGTTTAATGGGACATCTAGTATTAGTCACTTCAGGCAGTCCTTTCCTAGGAACTATAAAAATTGGTGACATTCTTGGTTTTGCTGTGAAACAATCTCCTGTTTGTCTCAGTGTTTTTAAAGCTCCTGCTGTACTGCAGCAGGCGTTGGGCTGGTGAGGAGCAGAGCAAGGACTGATGCTTTTTGGGAGGCACATGGAGAACCTGGCTTGGGAGGCTGTTGAAGAGAATGGGGAACGCGGGTCCATGCTCCAGGTGATGCCACTTCTCCTCACGTGAGTGAAGGCACATCCCAGGTAACTGCTGCTCTCACGGCCTGTGAATCATCTTTACTGCTGGAGAGAAAAGACCCAGTGGGAAGCAAAGCAGCCTAAGAGTGAGCACACGAGGATGATGCTGCAGCTTCTCTTTACCAGCAAACGCTTCCTTGGCTCCGGAGCTGACGGGGTGTTCCATCAGCATCCAGTGCCGGGCGGCCTGGAGCTCTCCATGGACACCACCACTGTCCCCACGTCCATCAGAGCACCTGTGTCTCACGCACTGGGAAGAGCTCACCCATTCCCTCTGGGATTCCATCCAGTGGTATGGAGACACTTTGAAATCTGCATGGGTAACTAACCTTAAACAATATCCTACAACATCCACATTGAAAATTCTGAGTTCACTTACCATGTGTAACAAACCAAACACAAGCAATAATTATGGAATTACAGGGTCACATTTTAATTCCTGAATTTTACAGTTCAGCATTAATATCACCACATGTATACAAATGGTGTAAAACAAGTACAGTGGTATCTTTAATACAAAATAAACTTCTGTTTTATGGAAAAAACTATACTTCATATCTACACAGACAGCCCATCTTTTTCCAAACAAGAGCTAAAATTAAAACTAACTACAAAAATCTCCAAAACAGAGAAACTGCTTCAGTTTAAACTATTCCAGGAGCAATGGACCCATAACACATATTACAAGAGTGATCTGTGTGGTGGATTGCAGCTGGTTCCATCTTTTAACATCTCTGACACAGTCGCTGGGAATCTCCTCTCACTTCGTCATGATCTCAGATCACATATGGGCAAACTAACATTAAAATATTTACAGTTCATGTGCTGCTCTTGAAAATAAAACCTGGACTGTTTGCCTCTGTCACCTTGCCATGAACTCACCTATTCCTGTCACAGTTCACTCACCCATGTGGAATGTGCTTTTGTTTTTTAAAAAAGCAGCTTTTGTACCACCCCCAGGTGCAGGTGCTGCTTGTGGATTCCACCTCCAAGCCCTCAAGGTGTTCTCTTGGCAATAATCCCATCTTGGTCCAAACTGACTTTGGTGTTAAAATGCTGCTCAGTCCATCACTATGAAAAACCTGTGAGTGTTTCTTATTCCCACCTCACCCATGCAATTTCAACTCCCAAACAGGGACACGGCTGCTCCGAGAGGAGGCAGCCCTTGGAACACCGCGGAGCGCGGCTGGGAATTCGGGCTCTTCCCAACCTGAAGCCAACAGCTGTGGGATGTGCCGGGTACAGCCCCACCGTGACACAAGCAGCTCCTGGAGACCCTTGGGAAGCCACTGCTCCTTGGCATGGTTATTTCTGGACGTCTCACTGACAAAACAAGCAAAACCTTCCATTTTGAATCCAGCTTCCATTCTCTCCTCTTGGAAAATACAAATTAAAACTTAATTTTAACTGTTTTAAACAACTCAACATGCACTATAACTGCAGTGTCCCTCCCTCCAACCATGAGAAATGCAGTTTAGTTGGTAATAAATGGTCCCAAAATATGGATTGTTCTTATGCAAACAGAGTTAGTTTTCCCTTAAAATTTTTTTAAAAGAGGCATTGCTAAAAGAACACAACTGACAGCACCATTACAAAATTAAGATTACTGGGTTCAAAATTTAAGCTTGAATTTTATTTTTTTTCCTAGTTCTGTTAAACACTGGGGAAACCCTGCAATATTTTAAAAAAAGTGTTACCATACCTTTCCCTCCCCCTTTCCCTCCCGACACCTGAGACTTTCCTTGCTGAGAAGCCATCATCCAGGTTCTGAGAATACTAACCCACTTTTTTTTTTTTTTTTCCATTTTTTTGACAGCCTGAATGGCAGACTCCTTACCTTCTAGAAAGACATTAAGTTCCTTGGAAGCTTTGTGTTTACAGAACTAACCCTTTCTAGCTGATACACCGAGTTTCTTTTGCTACTCCTTGTATTATCTTACATACTCATGGGAGAAAGCTTTCTGAATCAGATTCTTTTTAGCTCTTAGAACAGTTGCAGCATTTGAAACCCCGTAATAAAAGTTCTTATTCCAAAGTTTTGGTTTCTTTTATGAACCCAGACGAGGTCTTTTTCTTGGAGATGTCTCCTCCTCTTCATCATCGTCTTCATCATCAGGATAATCCACTAGCCCAACTAGACTTCCCTGCCAATCAGAAAAAAGGAAAAAGGAAATTCTCACATTGAAAGAATACCCAGGAATGTGCAACTTTAGTACTCAACCTCCAGCCAACCTGCCCGGGACACAGCAGCCTGCAGAAGGCTTCTTGGTGATCCCTTTGTCCCATTTGTCTGGAGAGTGGGTTTGAACCTCAAGCTGCAAAAAGTTCTGGAGTTTCCTCGCTCCTCTGGGTCTGCACTGAAAATTGTTTAAAAATCACCTTTAGCCCAGCTGGACAGACGTGAACTCCAACGTGCAGGCTGACATCCCTTTGGCTGCTCAGCCTTAGGGTGGGAAACCAGTTCTGGCCACACTTTTCTGGCTGCTCAGGAGCTCAAGGGCTGAGGATTCCAATAAAGCACAGCTGAGTCAGGCACCACAGAGGGGTCACTCACTACATCTGTCTCCACAAAACCACTCAGTAATGCCCACTCTGGAGAGGCACTAACAAGAGTTCCCAAAACCCCCAATTTCCCTTTTACATCAGACACACAGAGCAGCTACTGGGCAGGGAAAAAAGCGGCAACAGTGAAATGATGCAGAGGATGCGGGAAGAGACTGCGCCCACCAGATTCCAACAGAGCCCAGCCCCACTCAGACCTCCCCAGAGCAGTCAGGGATTCACAGGGTGAGTTTATTACCAGCTCAGCCCCACTGCCCACAGGCTGTTGCTGCTGTTACCCTGGGACAGCCCTGCACCAGGACCAGCCCCACACGAGTTCTCCCACCTTGGGGGCCGGCACCGCTGGGCTCAGGGCCGTGTTCTTGGAAGAGGAGCCGTTGGAGCTCGCTGGTGATGTCTGAGCTGCCACAGATTTGCTGTTTGCACCGTTCGCACCGTTGGCTGCGCTGGCTGAGTGGGAAAAAGTGAATTTGAATCCCCCAGCTGAAGTCCTTTTTGGAAGATTTTCTTTGTCTTCACTCTCCTTAGCTGAGGGACAAACATTGTCACACTTAAGTATCAGCTGCACACCAAGGAGTACAATCCACATTACAGTGCAATCGCAGGGCAGGAGCCAGCAGGTTTTTTTGGTTCCGATTCTGCTGCAATTCTCAGTTCCCCAACCAAGCCCATCCTGAGCCCACCAGCAGCAAACTGAGCAGGGCCCAGGTGCTGAGGGCACCAGGGACATGGCTCACCTGGAGCACACAGGCACATTCAAAGTCCCGCTTTTAAATGGCATTTAAACCAGATGCATGCTCCAAGCAGTTTAACTTGTTATTTTAATCCTAAACTGGCTTGCAAAGACACGTTTGGATCTCATGACTCAATTACACAGGATACCCTGTACTGCTGTGTGAGGTACAGAGCACAAACCACAGGCTGGTTTAGGTGATACTCCACGTATCTGCCATGGAGCACTTCCAGTGCCAACAAGCTCAAACCGAGTAAATACCTTTTTTAGTTTCCATAAATTTTTCATAGCTATCTGGAAAATCATCCTCCTGTTTTGACTTCTCAACTGGAGGTACAACAGCTTCACCTTCTTCCTCTTCATCTTCATTGAACCACATTTCTTCATCCTCCTCCAAGGCTCTGGCATCCCTGCGGAATCTATTGCTACGCAATATGGATGGGACACTGTAAGAGACACACACAGTGATCCCAGCTTGGCTGCTGTTTCAGACTCGGGACAGGAACAACTTCCAGAGTTTTAGAGAGAATTCAGTGCATCTGAGAAGGCAATCCAGCTCCACCTCTGGTTCTGCCCTCACCCGAAGACTCCCCAACACCCCAGAGGATGATGAGCTAGACTGAATGGCAAATCCGAGCGACAGAGCAACATTCTGCTCCTCTAAAGCTGAGAGTTTTCTGAATATAACATTTAGTCCACTGGCCATCAGCTCTACTACACTTGGCCACAAGGAAAGGCAGATGGGGCTTTCTTCTAATCCGGGAAATTTTCACCAAGAATGAAACTCAACTCCAATCCCAGCCTCCTGCTCCTGCTGCCCTCTGGGAAAGAGAAAAGCAAGGAGCAGCCCCACGGAGTGGCAGCCCCTGCCAGGCTCAGAGCACAGAAACTGGGGCCTACCTGTTCAGCTTCTGGCTTTGGCGGTCCTTTTCTTGCTCATACTGTGTCTTCAGTCCCTTGAACGTCTGAACATACTCAATAGATTCAAGTGCATTATAGAAGTTTTCAACTAATAAGGCAATAAGGGACTTAATATCTTCCTGCAGAAGAACAAAGCAGGGTTTCAGCCTCAAATGGGCACAGGCAGAAAGCTTTTGAGTTTAGTTTGGAAAGTGACTGATTTCTTGCCCAGAGCCAAAGCATTACTGTACAGTATTATACAAATGTGAAGCATGAAATCAGATTTATCCCTAATAAAAGAAATAAGATTGAGAAATACTTATTAGGCTTCCCATAGAAACAGACAATGGACTCAGCAGTGTCCCAGCTGTATTTGTAATACTTCTGTTAAACCAGGATATTTTATGTCGGAGGGCTGTGCCCTGTTCTCCCCACAGGCTCCAGCTCTCCCCAATCCTCAGCAACTACAGCAGCTCATGTGGGACCAGGAACCCTTTGGTCAGTCCCCCTCTAACAAGCATCTCACCATATCAAGCAAATCCTAATATTCCTAATGTTCTTCTTGCTGGAAAAGACAGCAGCTACAATATCCTACAACTAAAAACCACCCTTCACTTTCACAGACCACAAGGATTCCCAGCAAAGCTCCCACACATCAAGACACTGGCAGCAAGTGGCTCAGGAGCTGCTCTAAGTCCTTGTTTCCCAAGGAGCTGGGTGCTCCTCTAAGAGCTGGAGCTGCAGCTGGACTCACCACTCGGATGAACTCAAACAGCTCAATCACGGCAGAGTTGAGCAGGTTGTACCGAGTGCCATTATCCAGCAGGGCGTTGATAACTGGCTCAAAGAGGTTTCCCTTGGTGATGTAACGGTTATAAAATTCATCTTTCAGGCCAATTATCCTCCTCATAAAGCGAAGAGCACCTGAGGGAACAAAAATTCAAGGAGTTAACAACCACATGCCAGGGCTCATGGAAAAGAACTGAAACACCTGGTGTTACCCAGAGGAAGATGCACCCCCAAACCCAGAGCATTAAAATCTCATTCACGCCCAAGTTCAGTTCTACACTGGAACACCTTCCACACAGTGCACACCAAGCCTGGAAGAAGGAAATCACAACAGCTCCATATTCAAAGCCAGAAAGGTGTGTTTTGAATTCATCAATACCAGTACTCTTCTTAGCAAATCTTTGTTCATAATGTAATTCTTGATGTGATATGTGTGATGTTCCACACAAAAAGTAAGCAGCTCCAAAATTAAGGCAAGTAGTTGTGCTGTTTGGTAATTATCTGCAAGAAAAATGAACAATTTAAGCTTTCAGTAGCAAGGCTGACTAGGAAAAAAAAACCCCAGTAACTTAAAAACCAGATGAAAATTGTTCTTCAGCTTCCAATTGTCCCAATGAAGCAAAGCCCTTGCATCTACTTCAGTAGAAAGTATTGAAAGAAATGAAGTATGGCATACCTAACTATTTTTTAATAGAATACCATACACAGCACACAAGAAATTTCAAAATTCAAAGTCAATTCAAACTCACCAGGACAAATTGTATTACTCTTAGTGGATCCAACTACTGCATCTGATAAAGAGAAAATAAACACAAAAAAGCAGAAAAAGGTTTTCAAAACGATGTCAAGATTTAAAAGATGGGGATAAACAATCAGTTCTACCAGACAGTCAGATTTTTCATCAGACCAAACGTTTCTGTGAGCTACAGGGACATAAATGTGCAGCAAGAATGCAGCCAGGTGAGACTTCTGTATTTAATTTACCTTACAAAGTTTTAAATCCATCTAGGTGAAAATGTATAACCTAAAACTTAAGAATATTATACAGAACAAAACCACCAATCCTAAATTTTTCAAATAATGCATTAAAATGAGTACTGCAGATTTTAGATGGAATGTGCAAAACTTTTTTCAGCTTAATATTGGAGACCTACAGACACACTCTGCTTTACAGGAAGTATTTTTTTAAATACAATTAACAATTGTATGTTAGCAGGATTAACATCAAGGAAGTGCATCTTTCACAAAGCACAGCACAAAGCTACACCCACAGCCAGAACTGCAGGAAAGAGCTGAAAACTGCTGCCCACAGAAGCCCTGTCCCTTCTGTGCACTTTTCCACAAGTGCATTCCCAGCTGGCATCACAGGCTGATCCCTGGGACCAGCGCTGTCAGTCACTGCCAAACACCACAGGCCTGAGAGAAGGAAACAGAAAATGGAAATATTGAGTACCTTTTTCACATTTATCTTCTGATGTATTGGCCAGAAGCGGCGCAGTGAGAACGTGCATACAATGGTTGTAGAAGAAATTGAGAAATTCACTCTTTTCTGTTTTCTAAAACAAAAGTAACTTTATTAAACACTGGGATTTGTACACAGGCTTTTAAATAACAAAGAACAGTAACACAGGACACAGCCCACACAGAATTCTATTGGCTCCTTCAGGTCTGCCTGTATATTTGTTGGGCCTGCAGGACTGTCTTTGCTCAAGTAAGATCAGTTTCTTCATTTTGGGACAACTAACCAAGCTCACCATCACCAAAAACTCCCCACCATGCACACATCTACTGAAAAAACATCAACTCAAAAACCTTGACAAAACTTTTTTAAAAAACACCTGCACAATGCCCCAAAATGGAAACTTTAAGCTTATTTTTGGCTTGTTTAAATTCAGTATCAGAGCAAACACAGACAATATCAGGTTTTCAGCTCTGCTGAGACAGTGCAGTGTCTGCACCCCCCACATCTCCTTACATTGGCTGTGGCCAGCATATTCTCTGGGTCAATCAGAGTTCTCAGCAACCCCATTAACTGAACAGCTCCCCCGAGCTCCGGATCCGTGTCACAGATCATCTGCTCAATGACCACATTGATGAGGAGGATGTCCTGCAGAAAAATCCCAAACAAGCACACCACCAAACAATTAGACACAGTTTCAATAGTGGAAAGTGATTTCCATAGTTTCTGTAATTTTTTGAAGACAAATTTAAATGAAACTGAAGAACTGAGAGTTGCATTTGGATATAGAAACTCTGTCAGGCACAACCCTCCACAACTACAATCCTTGTCAGTCAGACTTCCAAAACTGTAAACTCCTGCAGCACCAACATGCTCAGAACTGTTTGTATATTAAATCTACTTTTTCCTGAATTTCCAGAGGTTTGTTTTCATGTTTTGTTTGCTTCCTGCTTGCCCAAGGACCAGTATATCAACAAACTACAAACCACTGTGACTTACGTCATCGCTCTGCTGGGCTTCTTGCATCACAAATTCTCGGACCATGGATGGGCTAAATTCTACTAGGTAAGAAAATATATCTGTAGCAGCAGATCTAACTTGCAGATCATCCATTCCCTAATAAAAAGAGAAATTGAATAGCAAGATAAAATTAAGTTTGGTATTTATTATCAAGCGAAGCTGCAAATAATAGGTAGTTCAAAGTTTTGAGAACATCTCATTACAGGAGTTTCTATGAGAAACACAGTAATAGGGTTACAGAAAAACAACAATAAACCAGCAAAATGAATTGCAATGGTCAGGCAGCAACAGCTGCTTCAACCACAGGAGTGAAAGAAATTCCATTTTCCCACTGCTGATTAGGACTGATTAATCTGCTAACGACAGGATTATGGGAGGAACCAGCCAACAGTGCAAGATTATCTAAAAATACTTCTCTGGCCCTGGGCCAGCAACAAGCACAACAACAATCCAGCTGCCACTGCACAGAGAGCCTCTTCCAGCTTTTTTACACCCCCTTGTCCCAAGGACTGCGCTGACCACAGGCTCACCCAGAGAGTAAAAATGCCCAGAGCAGCCAGCTCAGGCACTTCAGAGCTGGCGGCAGCCTCTGGATTGGGAATGCTCCAATCAACTCCCACTCCCAGCACACCAGAACTGACACAGAGGGGCTCAGCAGAGCCAGAAGTGCTTCAGTGGCTGTGGCTCTTCTACTTGGGTTAAAATCACCTTTAAGTTTCACTCACCATTACAATTTCAAGGGCTGGAAGAATTCCCAACTTCGCCAAAGTTTTGAAAAACGCATCTCTGTTCTGAGGTTGTAACGTCTGAGAAAAGGCGCAGAATTCCTTGAAAAAGTTCACCTGTTACACAGGGAAAAAGGAATTACAGGTGTCTTTGGCTCAGAAAACTCTGTGAAAGGAGGAAACAGCTACATTTTGTGGCAGTTTGTGTGCTGGCTGATTCCACAGAAATCCCTCAGGCACTGCAGAAGAGTTTCACTGTTTCTCCTTCATCCCTCTCAGGTAAAGCCTTGGAGGCACCAGGGGAGCTGGGACTTACCAGTTCACACCGTTTGTCGTCGTCTGTAGCTTCATCTGTTAATTGTGCAAAAACTTCCGATAAAAACTTCTCGTCTTCCTGTGCAACACACAAAAGGAACACACCTTACACAGCGCCTCTGGAAAACAACTTCCATCTTTACAGGATCCAACCCTGCAGAAGTCCAGCTCTCCACCTCTCCATCCAATTTATCCCAGAGAAGGCAAATGCCAGAGCACACACTCAGCGGGACCATTCCCAGGGCATTGTTTCAGCACTCCCTCTGAGCAGCAGAAGCAGCTCCAGGAGACCAGAGGCAGGTGAAGCTGAACTCAGTGATGGTCCCTAAAACTGCAACCATGAAGTGCCAGCCAAGGGACAACTTTGCACCCACGTCCCCGTTACCTTTCTTACAATAAAACAATCTCTCCCACTTGCAGACCCTCTGCTTTGCCAAGCTGGGAAACTTTACGGACTATTACTGGCTTTTCATATTCACATCCTATGCTACCAAGAGATATTTAAGTATATATAAGACAACACCTCACTTCTTGCAAAGCATTTCAGTTACCCCCTTGCATAAGATGAGGAAGTACCCAAAACCCAGGGTGAACATCGGCATCTCTCAAGGGTTTGGGCACTTCCTGCCCTTTGATCATTATGCAGTCTTTCACGTTGAAAATAGTGTTGACATACTCTAAAATCAAATGTTTCTGTTACCTTTTAAAGACAATATAAATCTGACAGCAAACAGTAACATGCTACAATTTTACAAAATTTTGCATCACTGTACCAATTCAACTCAATGAACTTGTGCATTGACCAAAAAGGAACAGAATAGCAGCATTCCAATAGATGAACATGAACTTTACATTGCATAACACAGAGTATGCTTACCTCTCTATTTTGCTGTGTGCTGTCACTAAAATCTCTGTGCTTTATTAGGATAACTTAATACAGAATTTTTATAGTTACAGCAATGCCAACCAAAGACTGGCAAACCTTTTCCTGACAATTTTAACACGTGGGGATAGAAGTGCTTTACAAACAAATGATACTGGAATCAACATCACAGGGAGTGCAACATAGACAGATTTAGTAGTTTATTTTAAGCTTTGCTGGCTTAAACAGCTTAATTAAGCCTGTTACAAAGAAAACCCCAAACCATACTACAATCAACAGCAGATACGGTAGAAAATCCCTACAGCAGAACACCTGAGCAAAGAAATACCTCCTGCTTGTCTAAGGCTGCTACACAGCCCAGTCCTGTGTCCTAAAGCATAGGACGGATGGAGGTCCCTTTCCCACGTGGCTGCCCTTCCATCAGCGGCAGCACTGGGATCTAGTGCTCTGTGGCACGTAGAAAGGAGCTTTGCTGCCGTGGCAAACACAATCTGCTGCTCCTCTAAACTGCCTTCTCCCAGGGAGCTTTGCCAGTGTATTTAGGGTAACAGGACGTCCAATGTGTTCCCCAAACCCAAAGGAGCTTTAGAGTTCTTGTGCCCAACAAGCTGATTTACAGGGCTGCGAAAGCAGTCCTAGACCTGAGGTCCCCACCACGAGGGAATTTTCCTCAAGTGTGCTACAACATCTTTTCCATGTGTGCTTGCTTCTCAGTCTGTGATTCTCAAGGATCAACATTATTTATAAATCATCACGTCTCAATTACAGGCTTTGGAACAAGCAGGCAAACCCGTGTGCCACATACTCCATCTATGATGGCAAGGACAGCCATGACAGGAGCAGCAAAGAACTGTCAGAGGATTCCAGAACCTTCTGTAAAGAGCACTCAAGGTAACAGGAAATCAGAGTTCTCTGTTACAGCACAATTAAACATTCAGTACTGTACAGCATTCAATGAAAAATAAAGAACTCTACAGACTTAATCTCTAAATGCAAACAGGACTGTGGCCTCAGGAGAGTAATACTGCATTTATTTTTAGTTTTTGAAAATATATGCAAAAGAATTTAAAGGAAAATCTTTATTTATCACAAAGCCATAAATTTTGCAAGAGGGATTTAATTTTTTTGATTCTTTCTGCTGGTGAGCCACAAAGAAGAAAGTACAAAGAAGCCAAATAGCATACTTATGCAATTCTCTGCAATTATTCAGTTTTGATTTATTTTCCAGTCCTGTACTGCACTCTTTACCATATTTTGCCCATATCTGAACTCATTAACATATTCCATATGGATGTGTTATGTCTCCAGTGCCCCTCTCTTTCCACCATTTTTACTCCCTTCCTCTTCTCAACTCTTCTTGGTGTTTCATAGAGGCTCTCCACACTCACCCCAAGAAGTCTGTCATCTGTCCTACACAAATGTACCATTTTTGGACACAGATAAACACAATAAAGCCACTTTGGTACCCGTTAGTTTGCACAACACAGCACCAACTGAAAACTCCAAAATGCCGTGAAGTTCACACCGCTCTTCACCATGGCTCCTTCCAGGGTCCCAACCACCTTGGAGCCTGCTTCTGACTACACAATGTGCAGGACAGCTTTTCACAAAGTAATAGCTGGTCATTTATTAGTTATTACTTCTGGATATATATTTTCATAGTATGAAAAAACCTCAGCAACTAATTACTTAACTTTTAAGACAAAATGAACATTTGGAATTAGTACCATGGTGTAAGAGTAGTGAAACAGGAATGGTTCTGAACATGCTCTTTTGAATCACAAATCCAGAATTTGTTACAAAAACAGCACAATGTCCCTAATACAGAATACAAGAAGTTGCCTGTTCCCTAAATACCTACACAAACTTGACCAACAGGTGTATGTTGCCTGAGAATCAGGGAGAAAATTCTTCGACTTTACAGCCCATTAAAAAATATTAATACACTCACCTGAAACGTACCTTTTCAAAATACAAAATCAAAGGTATCAAAAAGCAGCAGAAGCATTCAAAACATCGTGCAAATGGAAGTGTGTATGATTAACTGTAATCCATTCTGAAACTACAACTACAGGTGTCTACACACAATCCATCTGGACCATATCAAAAACCACTTACCTGCAACATACTGACAATCTCAACTTTGTTGAAGAAAATAAAGGAAGTGAGGGTAGAAAGAAAATTCTCTTCAAAAACAGATGGTGTCGGCAAGATGATGTCCTGAATATACTGTACCCTGTAAGTCTGGTGGATTTTTTGCCTGAGTTCAGAGTCTGTAATAGGAATAACCTCCTTAAATTTTGCTGTTTTGGTCAAGAACTCCCTGTGCCGTTTTGGCTGAGCCAAAGAAGGATCATACTCGAGGCATCCGACCACATCCATAATACACTCGTCAGAGAACATCACCTCAAACAGAGTTGCTTTGTTGAGGAATAAAATCCCTCTAATAATTTCATACAAATGATGCAAGCCTTCAGTGTTCTCTAAATTCTCGCAGACTTGGAAAAGCTGTAACAGTTTCTTAATGTAGCCTTCATTTTCCAAGGCCAGCGCCAGCTTTTCCCTACGGATGGGTGAGGAGAGAACAGAGGTAACTAGGTCAGCAATCTCTTCAAGTTTGTTGAGTTCACAAGTAGGAAGGTCAATCAGAGGACTGGTTTCAGGCATTTCCTCTATGTGTTCCTCTTCTGACTCAATAAGGTCCTGCGTGACTTCCACCGAAGGATCCTTACCCTGAACCTAAGAAAGAGTGCACGTAGTTACTGTCTGACCCCAAAATGTACACCAAAATCAGCAGGTCAGTAACTGAAACAATAACACATCTCAACTGCCCAGCTTGTCCCATGGAAGCTGCTATGGAATCTGAGCTCTCTGGTTCCTTACAGCACATTTGCAGTTCCACTGCACTCCAACGAGCTGCTTCCTGAGGCCAGCTGGGAGGAGGACAATTAAAATATGGAACTCTGGCAGTCCCTTTTTAATAAACACAATCACACAAACACCACTCCCCTCCCAAAAAACACCGACCACCTGAGTCCCACCACTACAGTGATTTTTCAAAAGCCTGACATTCAATCATGAAAACAACAGCTCAAGTTCTTAGCAGGGGCAATTCAAGATCTTACACAGAAAATAACAATGAATATTTGATTCTTTTACAAACAGGCTTAAAAAGGATGCACAAATACATCAAGTCACAGAAGACACTAAAATACCTGGAATAAAAACAGGATGTTTCATGTTAACTGTACCTGGCAGATTTTTTCCCAAATTTCATCACAGCCAGCTTTTTCTTGAAAGCTCAGTGCTAAATCATAGTTCTCTGCTTCTGACCAAACAATCAGGGTGTCCTGTTTGAGATAAAACCAAGAAAATAATTGTTTCTGAAACAGGTCTGCACTGCATATTAATGTCTATCCCCTTACAGCCAATGTCTACAGAATAAATCATTTTCATTAAAGTTACACTTGTCAAAGAAAGAACATAAGACACCAAAGCACTAAATTGCCTGTTCTGCCATAAGGAACATCAACTTTCTTTCTTGTTATCTTATGACCACCACCTTACAAGAAACACATTTAAAGATACTATTTTTCATATGCAAGCCACTTATGAAGGCACTTCTCTGCAAGGTACATTTCTTGAGCCAAGAGTCTTGAAACGAGAATGCACACACTAGATCAGGAAAACCTGCAATATAACAATTTAACTATTGTCATATTTAGTAAGGTAGAAACAAAACCCTAAAATTTCAATTTCCTCCTTAGAAAGGGTTTAAGACAACCCTAGATATGTGAGATATACTGTCTAGCTAATGTTCAAATACTCCTTTCTGAATTAAAAGCCATACAGCCTGAATAACACAAAACTCCTCAGTTCTTACTGAAGTTACAACCATCTTGCTAGTTATTTTCATTTATGACAGGTTTTTTTTCTCTGTTACTATTGTCTCCATCAACTCAATTTGTGCACTTGCACAGTAGATCTGGAAGTTTCGATGGAATTTCTGAATAGACTAAAATGGTTTTTGAAGAGGTTTTATTAGGACACTTGCTGCTGTCCTGTAAGGAATGCAAGCCTGTACTTCAGCACTCAAATATAGAGTGGTTGTGGTTTAACCCCAGCTGCCAATTAAGTACCTGGCACAGCTGCTCACTCACTTCCTCCCACCAGTGGGCTGGCAAGGAGAATCAGAAAAAGGTGAAACTTTCATTCTTGAGGTAAGAACTGTTTAAAATATGGAATAAGGTAAAATATAATGAATAATTATAATAGTTACGGCAATGAAAAGGAAGGTGAAGAGAGGAATAAACCCCACAACAGACAAATGATGCACAACAGAGCTGCTTGGCACCACCTGAGTAGTGATCGGCCCCTCCCAGCCAACCCCCCCAGTTTATCCCCTGCCCCTGTTATCCCAGGGTATGGAACATCCCTTTGGCCAGGTCAGCTGTCCTGGCCACGCTCCCTCACGGCTCCTTGTGCAGCTCCTCACTGCCAGAGCATGGGAAACTCAACAGTCCTTGATTTAAGGTAAGCACTGCTCAGCAACAACTAAAACATCCCTGCGTTATCAGTGTTACTCTCATCCTAAATCCAAACCACAGCACTGCACCAGCTACTGGGATGAAAATTAACCCTGTCCCACACAAAAGCAGGACAACAGTTCCCCATCCTACAGCAAATTCATCTTCATATAAAAATATCCAAACTGAGCAGCTCTCTGCTAACTCTCCACTATATTCGATGAGCTCCAGCAAAACTGTTCAACATTCCAAGTTTCTTGACTTCCTGAACTGTTACCACAGTTTTTTAAATACTGAAGTGTTTTTTAAACACTAGCAAGCCCTTGCTTAATGGTCTGTAAGGTAATTTAATTCCCTCATTTACAATGTTCAGTATTCACCACACAGCTCATCAAGGCTGGTTAGGTCCTTACCTTAGGCACCACTCCTAGTGAACACAAAATATTAAGAGTGGTAATTTAAAGCTCAGCAAGGAAACCCAAAGAAACACCTGATTATAGATACCTGATATTCCTTAAGAAGCTTCAGGGGCAGTAAGGTTTAAACAGACCTTTGTAAATGCAGTTACCTGGGCTTACACGGGGCAGGGAGCACTCATATATTTCCAGGTGTGAGGGAACTGACATTCGGGAAGGACTGATGGCATGGGACAGTAGGTTCCCTCTTCCATCAGCAGTTATTTGGAAAACACACGTCTGTCTCAACAAGCACAACTTCCCAGCTGCTCCAGCTATCACTGGAACATGAATGAACATCTGCAGCACTGATACAGCATTAATTCTTCAGTTCATTTCTACAGTAATCCTAATCCCTCAATATCCACGTGGAGTTGTAGATCTTGGGAGTTTTGTCTTTGCCTTTTTTTTTTTCTTTGAAAATAAAGTTTAGAATAACACCACTGTTGACAATTGCCTACCAATAGATCTGCTTCCTTCTCCCAAAATAATCACAGGCCACACTAAAAACAATGGAATTCACAGACACAACTTTTTCCTTTCTTACTAATTTTTACACATTTCTTTAGAGAAACAAAGTTTCCCTGTTGTGGAAAGAATGGAGTTCAATGCACTGTAGTTTGAGCACTTTTGTGAGCTGTTTATTTATATAACAGTGTCCTATATTGCATTTTTCTCCTGCAGTGACAAATATTAATAGGGAGCCTCTCTGTTCTCAGGCTCCGACTCACGGGCACAACTGGTCCAAGTTCTTAGAGCAGACACACTTTTCTCTCACAGCTGTCCCCCATCTTCTCCAGCTCAGGACAGATGGATCTCTGTGTTTACCGTGTGCCATTTCAGAGTCAACAGTTCAACTGGGTTTCAAGGGAAAAATAGTAATTGTCAACTGCATGCACTGAAAAGCTTCATTGGCTCCCCAATCTGGTTCTCATTCAGAGATTAATCAAAAAATAATTCTTAAGTACAATTTTATGGCTGTTACAGAATTCAAAATCAGAAATGTTTAGCTTGAAACATTCTGTGCAAGTACTGATGCCCTGACACTCAAAATCAATGCACTCCCAGGTAAGCTGAGCCTCAGAGGTGCTTCACTGAACAAAGAAGGACACACATTCAGCAGCCCTATTCATAGCCCAGGATGATTCAAGAAGAGAATTAATGCAGTAACTTAAAATGACTCCAGGCACCCAGGGACTGCAGTCAAAAATTTGTGAAAATTCTTGAGTTACTGAATGGTACTCGTTACAATCTGTACTGCCCACACAAAGGAGAAGTTATATAAGCTTTTCCAAAAATATTTCAGAAAGACTGAAAGATGGTTTCAACAGAAAAGAATTGTCCAATACCAATATAAGATGTACTCATCTGGCACACACTTCCTGCATGACCTCAGACAACCCACCAAGAGCAGAGACAGACAGAAACCTTCCAGGCCTGGCTCTACCACTCCCACCTGCTTAGAGGCGATGCTGCTCCATCCATGAACAACAGCAACGTTCCTTAATTCACTCAAATACCATATAAAGACAAAAAATATTAATTCTGAACAAAACCTGAAACTCAGAGCAGTTCAAACCCCTCTCCAGTTCTGGTACTGGTTTGCACAGTGCCTGCTGCTCCACCTCTCCGTGTTCCTGCACTGGCACCACATCCCCATGCCAGCACCAACATACTGCACAGGGAAGCAGAGAGCGAACACGTGCCCATAAAAATGAATCCAGCGGGAAGACATGTTTTAACTGACTCAGTCCCACATCTAACCTGCCACACGGTAATGCGAACGCTCCTGCTGGCATGAAACAGGAGCGAAGAAGCCCTCTGGCAACCGCTCAGGCTGGCTTTAACAGCACCCCCTGCAAACGTGTTAGTGTTAAATCCCGCCGCGAGGAACTCTGATTTTGCCTCGAGCAAAGCGCTCTGTTGTCACAGGAGTGATGGCAACTCTGGGCAAAAGACAGGATTTGCACACGATCTTCATCTCAGAGCTCTGAACAGAGCACACCTACAGGAAAGGTAACACCAGAAGGCAGCATTCCCAGCAAGGATTTCTGCAGTAGTTCAATGTCTTTCAGCCACGGACACGCTCTTCTGACAGTTCTGCCAGGGAACAGTAACCTCAAGCAGAGGCACCTATAACAAATGGGTGTGGTGCCAACTTCTAAAACTGCTCCTGCCATAGCCTCCAGAACACATCTGACCCTGCCCTCTGGCTAATGTGGGGTGTCCAGCAGAGGTGTGTAACTCTCAAAGCCTATGCTCCAAAATCCAGGGGGACCTAAAGCTCTTCAGGCTCTCAAGTTCTTTGCATTAATCTAATTAGAGATAATTTTACACATTGTATGCTGAGCAGCCTGGCACCTATGTCCCATCCAAGCCCTATTTCCCTTGAGAAAGCAGCTGTGGTGACAGCGTGCCCAACACCTGAACAGAATGAATTCCCCAGGAACTGCAAACACGACTGGAGCAGGCAGGTAACAGGCCTGTCCTGTTTGGGGTTAGCCAATAGCTACAGCACGACTTGGCACTAGCAGTGTAATACTGGAAGTCACAGATTGACGCACAGCACCGAAAAATCAGTGCTTGGTTTCCTTTTTTTCACAGGACGCTGTTATGCAAACCACAATTCAGCGTTAAGTACCCTCTAAGTCCACTCAAGTTGTTTACATGAAGACAGATGTGTAGGCAGGGCATGTTTCTTTTCCATCAGGCTGCACCACCCTGCGGCTTTCCCCAAATCCAAGACCATCAACTTGAGGACAATGCTCTGTGTCAACGAAAAGCTGCACGACGTTACACAAACCTTAAGGAGCGAACAGCGAAGCAAACGCTTTCTGCCACAAGGACACAAAAGCATTAGTATCAGAAATAAAAGCCAGCCAAAATAAACCTCAGCTTGAGTTTTCCTAAACTATGATCTACTTTTTCCACAAAAAAAAAACCGGCAACAAAAGCTACTTAAGTCACTTAAAACTTTGTCACCAATTAAGTAAAAAAGGCCTACAACTAATCAGTTGTAGTTTCAGGAAACACGGTGTGAAAGGAAGCATTTTAAAACTCTACAGCAACAAAATCTGCATTTGTATTTCACTACGTATAGGTTCCCTCTAGTAAACAGGAAGCAGTTGAAGACTCTCGGGCTTCTGGAGCTCTGCAGAGCTCCTTCCTCAGCATGGCCCACCCAAGGAAAGCCTAAAGCCACCAATCCCTAACAAGTGAAAAGCAGAAACCACAGCAAACAGCCTCCTGCAAAGGCTGGCCCAAAACTCCACCTCACTCCTAACCTAAAGTGAGCCAACCAATGCTCACGAGGTAACAAAGTCTTTTTCTCAAATTCTCATACTGTAACTTGTCACTATAACAAAATCCTCAAAGATGTGTCCCTCTGTGACTTAGGAAGAACAAAATTACTGTTTTCTAGTGCTAAAACACTTCTGGATACCACTACGATAAAGAACAGTATCAAACACTGAATGAAAGGAACAGAGACTACTGTAGAACAAAGGAACAGACAGAAAAAACTCCAGAAAACCCATGAGAACAATGCAGGCAGAGACACCAAAAATTAATGCTGAAAAAGAGAAAACAATAAAAGCAGAAGAGATTCAGTAAGCTGATTTTTTCAGTGGATGAAACAAAAATAACCTATTAACACATCTCCCAACTGTTTTACTTCTTTGTCTTGCAGGAGGTTTACCCCCCGGAAAGGTAACTCCCAACATGGCTTATGGGCCTTACCGAGGACAACAGAAGCTTTCAGGGCTTAAAATAAAAACTAAACAGCATCAACAAAGAAAGAAGTCCCATAACGACAAATTCCTTCACGTTATTTCCAGAAAAAGAATTGAAAAAGTAAATAAATACACTTCAACAGAGCTAGCCAAAGTTTTGCCTCCCTAATTTTGCAATTATTTCAGATGGGAGACAAAAGTGACACATATGTGTTTCCAACTACCCTTCCTGTAATGATTTCAATATTTATCCAAATTGCATATATTATCTTCAAAGCCTGAAGCCCAAAATGCATTTTTCTAGAAGACCCACATATTAATTCCTAGAATGTGAAGTGCTTAGCACCCGCAGGCTTCTAAGCAAGTTTTTCACCTCTATAAAAAACACCATCAACAATTCCATGTCGTCCTGCTTCTCCTTTTTTCCTGAAAAATGCAATGACTCCGAGCACAAAACAATTCCTCAGCATCAGCAACCAGAAAAAGTAAAGCCTAGCAATAATACTTGCCTGCTGTTTTTGATATGCAGTATTTGGATTTATCTTCGATTCTAACAGTAGTGAACCTGAAAAAGGTACGAAGAGAGATTTACTGAACTCAACAAAACAAACATCTCCACACATCTCACACCACTGCCCACGTGCCAGCCAACACTCTCAGCTTAATCCAAATCTCACAGAAAATCCACAAGAACCGCCTCCTTTAAATATAATTTCCTAAAATAAGCCAGGTAAGACAAAATTCAACAGAAATATCCCTATTAAAATACATTTTTTCTCTTCTAATTTAGTCCAAAATCCACTGTAGCACTCTTTTCTCCTGAAATATGGTGCAAGAACCAGCTTGTTTAGCGGTCTTTTAGGCCACCTATGCAAATTCCAGCAGGTAACGTGCTGCCCAGCATAAAAATGTTTTTGCCCAGAGAAGCCACGTGGGCCACTTGCTTTTATTCCCTTCAGCTGCCCTTCAGAAGTGAATCATCCAGCTACTATAAACGCAGGGACTTTATCTTGTGTATGCAAGTAGTGTATGTCTCCTGGCAACAGCTCCGGAGCAATTTATACCAGTCTTAGGTGGTTTATTTAGCACATTAGCACCTGTCGGCTGACAAGGTGGGGAGCACGTACCTCCCCCCTCTAAAAAAGACCCTTTAACGTGACTTTAAAGCGCAATAAAGCACAAGGGACGCCACCCGACTCGAACACCACCAGTGAATTCCTGAGGGGAAAGAAGAGCAACAAACAAACAACTTTTTACAGCAGTAAGAAAGGGAGGAAAAGAGCACCTCAAAAGCAAAGGATATTGCTCTGAAAGCGAACAAAATGTCGTCACATGTCACAGCTTCAGCTCCGTTCAGGCTGGGGAGCTGCAGCTGAGTCGGGGGAGGTTCAGGATGGGTATCAGGGAAAGGTTCTTCCCCCAGAGGGGGGTCGGGCACTGAAGAGGCTCCCCAGGGCATGGCCACGGCCCCAAGGCTGCCAGAGCTCCAGGACAACGCTCTCAGGGTGCACAGGGTGGGATTGTTGGGGTGTCTGTGTAGGGCCAGGAGCTGGACTGGATGATCCTTGTGGGTCCCTTCCAGCTCAGCACGTTCCATAATTCTATGAACTGGGAGGGGAAAAGTCTAAGACCACGGTAGAACACGCTGCTGTGGCTTGTAGGGGTAAGGAAACTTCGCACGCAGCCCCAAGATAAGGGAAGGCACGGAGGATAGAAATAATAATAACAACAATAATCCTCTGGTGTCTCCCAAGGGAAGGCACCATCAGCCGAGTCCGGCGATGGTGGGTGGCAGCCCCGGCTGGCGGGGCCCGGAGCCGGGCGGGGGGCGAGGGGAAGCGGCCTGGGCAGCCCCGGCCACGCTCTCACCGTCCGACTCGGCGCGCACCAGCAGCGACATCCCCTTCAGCCGCTCCACGTAGCTGGAGGAGACGTGCCCGGTGCCCCTGTCGTCCCATTGCCGATCCTCGTTGAGCGTATAGACCTTCACCCGCCGGCGGGGGTCCGACATGGTGCAGCCCCGGGCCCGCTCCGCCTCCGCGGGGGCAATGGAGCGAGGGCCGCGGGGAGCAAGCGGGGCCGCCGGGCCGCTCAGGGGCACCGCGGGGCCTTTAACGCGCCGCTTCCCATGGCGAGTCAGCGCTGCCGCGCCCCGGCCCAGGCCTCGCTGGCGCCGCTCCGCCTCAGCAGCTACCACAGCGCCGCCGCCATCTTGTAACCCGGCTCGGGCCGCCTTTCTCTTCCTCCCCGCCCGGGCACGGGCTCCCCTCGCAGGGGCTACGGCGGCCGCCCGCTGCCGCCGCGCCGCCGACTGAACGGCGGCCACAGGNCTAAAGAGGGAAATGGCTCACATGGTCCCCCGAAAACACTTAAGTTTTCTTTTTTCTTTCCGTTTTTTTTTTCTCTTTAAAGTCTGTCTAGAAGCGGTGTTGCTACCGTTGACGAAGCCCACGCCTCCCCCCCTCACGCCACAGAAAGTACCACCCACCGCCGTCACACAAAATGACGGGCGAGGTCCACACCCCGGCCAGGGTAAATTTAAACAGCGCGTGCAATAGGAACAGAGTTTGAATTTTTAGGAAGAAAATGTGTCCCTTGCATCACAAAACGGCAGAAAGGTTAGTGAGCGGTATCTGCTTACAGCAACAGCCATACTGGAACATACAGTCTGTGCATGACTTGTACATCTCCACAGAAGGCTCGAAAGCTAAACTGAAGCTTCAAAAGGTGAGAAACGTGCTTAATTAGCCCTTACACACAGTGTACAATTTAAGACAGACCACTTGCCAAGCATCGTGGAGTCTGTAAATCTTAAGTTTTCCTCACTACACACCATCTACACGTTTCCTCTGTACTACAAATAAAATTACATCTCCGTGCTTGTGTGGGAATAGGGAAAAAGGACACGAAAGCGTTCAAGGAGTCAAGCTGTGTGAAACAGCGGGGAACTGGGGACGAGAGGAAGCTTGAATGTGTCTCCGAACCCGATTTTTGAGGCTCTGAAGAAGGAGAGGGATGGCAACTGCTCCTGAGGCCAGGGTGTGCCTCGTTCCCAGACAAAGCCAGACTTTCCTGGTTCTTGCCTCACGGTGAAAGCAAGTTACACCGGTATGGCTCTTATTTACACGGCTGGCATTTCTCTGCTCTCAAGTTCAATTGTCGTTCCAGAGGAAGGGAAAGAAAATGTTTCCAGCAAACTATGCCACTCTAAGTAACTATGCGCAACTTTCCCGAACATTCTCTAGGCAGATTTAGAAAACACCTAAGTAACATTCAAGTCTCAGCTTTTGCTCTGACGTTCATTTTAACAGGCCTCTCAATTCATCATACAGTCACCAAGAAAATACAAGATACACCTCTGAGAATTATCATATACACTTATATTTAGCTGTATATGAGCACACTTTGGGCCATGTGGATCATTATGGATAAGTGAGTCAGTAACTATAAAAAGACCACGATAAGTGGTTTCAAAACCCTGGATTGAGAGTCACATGAACCAGTTTACAGTCAGGTTCCACACAAGCCTTCCCTGCTGTTTTAGTGGCTTTTCCTGTCAAGGTTTCACACACTGAGCGTGTTTGTACCTTAGAGAAAGCTCAATAAAAAGCAAACACACAAAAAGAAACACAAACCCCAATGGCCACAGCATATTTCTGCCTCAGGACATCTGCTGTTCATGAACTCTCTCTCCCCTCTGCACGACTTCTGTGCGTGCTTTTTAGCTCTGCAAACCAAATGCACAAAAATAAAAGCATGACTTATATTCATGATTAAATGCAGCACTTCTCAGGATACATAGAACAGCAAGAAACCACAGCAGAGTATTTTGGAGCAAGTTCTTACGGTAATAGCTACAGAAGGGAGATACGCGAATTGGCATGAAAAACTATTTCTTGTGCCTCAGCTGTGAAGTAAGTCCGTGATCTCTCCAGGCATGAACTCAACAACCTCTGAGGAGAAATACCATGCCAGAACACACTGGGATTGCATTCACTCAGATGTGGGGTGAACTTCTCTTTGCCCAAAACAGCATCCAGGGGGTTGTGAAGCCCAGCATGACCCCGCCATCGGTACCCACAACCACCAAGTCAATTCTGGGGGCTTTGCCTGGACAACACACGCAATACTCGTCCCAACAAATGTTACAAACTGGATTTAAACCCAGGCTAAGACCAGGAAAGCATCTGAGTCTCTGCTCTCTAAGATGCACAGAAAGCAAAGCAACGTTTTCCACTGTGGTGTTGTACCTGCCAGCAGCTCATCCTTCCCCATTACCACCATCAAGTTATCAATGTTGAGAATTCTCTGTTCTTCATCAAAACAAAGGATTTCATTAGGGTAGACAGCAGACAGAGCAACTCACAAGTGTCACAACATGAGTAGCAGAGAGCTTTTTTCTGTTTTCCAAAGCAAGACAGACAACTCATTCCTAAATCACTTAAAATTTCTTGGAGTGAAATTAAGAGACTGTATCATTCCCTCTGGCATGTAATCCCAGAAGTACAATTAGGCCAGCTCTTTATGATAACACTTGTAATATTTATTGATGGCA
The DNA here is from genome assembly GCA_013397975.1 of Machaerirhynchus nigripectus. NCBI lineage: Eukaryota > Metazoa > Chordata > Aves > Passeriformes > Dicruridae > Machaerirhynchus > Machaerirhynchus nigripectus. The sequence goes on from VZRQ01010785.1 coordinate 651,736, forward strand.
TTTAAAGATACCCCAGCTCTTGACTCTTTGCACCTGCATGAAAAACTTCAGACTTGTCAAATAAAGGCATTTCTGGCCCTCCTGACCTGCTGCAATGCTGCACCTGCCCAGCTTCACTCTCCAAGGCAATTCCTTTCAATGGCTCCATTTAAGACAGGTAATTTCAGAAGCTAATTATGTTGAGCAGTAAAAAAAAAGGAAATAAATCACTATTTCAAACATGAAAAACCAGCTGCTGCAGAAGGACTGAGCCTGTTCTCTCGAGCACTACAGACCCACCTGGTTCCTGATCATAGCTGATCCCACCTGAGAGCCAAGTGCCTCCTGCCGCGGCCCCAGCGCCGGCTCTCCGAGAGCCGGGGATGCCCTTCCCTCCAGGAAGGGTCAGACCAGCACACGCTTACTCAACTCTTGGCTCCCATTGAGCTTCTCTCCTCAGGTAAGAGCAGCTGCTTTCTGCTCCTCCCAGACAGTTGCCAAATGTGTTCTTCCCCCGCCCCTTCCCATAGGGCCTGGTTCCAGACGCAGAAAGCCAGGCTGACTGTACAGGTTCTGCCACAGCAACATTAAAGTCATTTTGCTCCTTTATCATCCACCCAACAGACAATGCTCCAGCACTGCAGTAGCTGCGTTACTGAGACCAGCACCACAACGTAGCCTCACAGAAATTAGTGTACAATTAAGGGAGAGAAACCTTGGAAAACCACTTAGATTGGCGAGGTCCATTTCTGGGAAGAGTTACCAGAAATGGAAACACCTGAGTTTCTGCTCAGCAACTTTAAACATTGACCTACATAATTTTATTAATACTATTCATATGTAACAATGATGTATCAGTCAACTGTCACAGTAAGAAGTGACATCGGAATTCTTACTAAGACATAATAAAACACAGCCCTCAAAGAGGAGGAAAAGATTGCCAAGGAAATTTTTCTTCAGTCTTTCCAAACTTTGTTCAATTTTTCTTTCAATCTTTCATGGTGAAAGACAGATACAACTACAGAGAACCATACCAATCTTTTCTTTCTTCTTTAATACTTTACTTAGAATAAAAAAAAGAGTAATTTTTACTGTACATTCACATTTCTCCTTTCCCCAGTGCTTTGTTTTTTCTTTCAGGAGGTTCAGAGCCCACTCGCCATCAGGTGGGAAAGCTGATTTTCTTTTTAGTTCTGCATACAAATTGGTGAACATCAGAAGGACCCTCTTTGATTTTCAAAGTCTGTACCTCACAGTAGAAAAACGAGTAATTCTCGCGAGCCCCAGGGAAATGTTTTGAAGTCTAAAAGAGATCAGTGAACTCACTGATGCAACATAATTAATACAAGGATTAGGACACTCTTAAAAAGACTGTTTTAGGGGAAGATTTATAACATCAATTGTTCATTCCAAAAAAAGTATTTTAATTTTAATGTTTTAATTACGTATTTTAAAAGCCAGTGCTATGAACCCAGGTAATAAGGGGTAACGTTTCAGCCAAGTTCTGCTCAGATATTTTAGCAGGTCTGAACCTTTTGAAAGCGATGTATTGATCTAAAACAGCATCCATCATGTTAAAGCTGATACTTCTAAATCTTAATGTCTTACTCAACATTCTTGTACACTGAAAAGCCAGTAAAACTTTGGCCAAGTGTACAGGATAATTCCTTCTCCCATGAAAGAGTTGTCCAATTCTTACTTCCCATATTCACAGTTTTATTTTGAGTGGATAACTCAGAAGAATCTTCAGCACTGAAATACCATCTTCTCAGTCTATAGAATTCCATATTCTTATAGTCTCATCTCAACCTTGCTACACAAGATAAGGGCATTGCTTGTTTCTGCTTTTAAAGTTTTTAATTAATTTGAAGGTTTTGAAGTTCTACATCCACCTTTAAGCATAAATAGTGTCTGTTTTATAAATATGATTCACTACCATCCACCTGCAGATTCTTGCGAGGACACGTAGAGATTCCAGCAAAGGTCACTTGTATTTCCACGAACTATCACACCTTTTTTCCTGAAAGAGAGAAAATACCCTGTAACCAACTCATTATATCAAGGTATGAGACTCAAAAGTATTTCTTAAAAACAAGATTTCTTCAGTGACTTTTCCCTTTTTTTTGCGCTGCCAGTCATTCCTAGAAGGTTGCCACAGATTGCCTTGAGTTCCCACTGGTGCACTGTGCCTTTGCATTTGCCAGTCTCACTGTGTAACTGCTCCTGGTTTTAAGATCAGACACCTTCCTGTTCTAGCAGCTTTCTAGGAATAAGAAAGCTGACAAAGATTTTGGGAAAAATTGAGGCATAAGCCTTCTGACAGTCAAATACATGCTGGAAAACTACTTCAAGGAAGAGCTTTGGCCATTTCATTAACTGACTCAAATTTTCTCCACTGATTTACTTAATCAAGAAAGCACCTTATTTCTTCTTCTCTTCCTCTGCCCTGCTGGTTTTTTTAATTTAAAAAAGAAATGGTGGCAAGGTAGAGAAGAAGGATATTGTAGATGAACAAATAAGTTTGTTTTGGACAGAGGGGGCTGTCCAAGACTGCCTGAGACTGTCAAGGCAGTCGAACAAATTTTATAGTATCAAACTTTCTACAGCTACAGCCCGCAAAGGGCCAGTTGTAAACTCCCACCAAGCTACAACACAGCTGGCAAGCAGTACCTGCACAGCACTGAGGGGTAAGTGCTCAGTACAAACCCAGACTGACACAATTCTTTAGCAGAGCTGTCGAGTGCAGTACTGAGTCAGCTGAAGCTGCTCCTCTGGCCTTACCTGTCACTGGGATGACGTGGATGTCTGTGGAACAGCCCCTCCCAGGACAATGCTGTTTTTGTCAGTCAGGGTTTTCAGGGTGCTGGTGGCTGGGGACTGGAGAATTTTACGTGACAGCCTCATTCTGCCATCAGTGGGATCACGGCCAAAGTACTTAACCTGGTAAGGAAACAAAGCACTTTCACACTGACCAACTTAGAGAGCTGGGAATAGCATTTTCCTTAGGAGATGGGGGCTTGGTTTTGATTTTTTATCAGTTTGATGCTAGAAAAGCCATAAATAGGCATCCTTTAGCCTATATTGCTGTCAAATAATGTGGTGCTTTGATAGCAAGAGTATGACACTAAAATAAATCTAATTTGAATGATTAGGTCTTTAACTAGCACAGAAAGGGAATCCACTATGGAAAAATATTTTCTTCATAAACACTAAATAAATAATTAGAAAAATATCAAATTTTAAAATATGACCAGCATTTTATTAGCATTTTAAAGTTAAAAGAATAATTACCTGAATTTCTTGTCCAACTTCTAATCCCAGGGCACTAGGGTGTTTAATCTAGAACACAGTGTTTTTCAGAAATAAAATTATCAGTTAGTTATAAAAATCCCTTCTTTCAGGGGTTCTTCATGCTATACTTCAATCCCAGTGGTTCAGCGCTACCTTAGGAACAACAGGTTTCTGAATATTACATGAAAAAGGGTGCTGCAGAGCCAAAAAACTTGGTGTAAAAAGGACTGCAGCAGCCACCCAGTTGATTGTTTGCAGCTTTAAGTATAGGGCAGGCAGAATTAAACAACACAGTGCTGCTAATTAACAGCTTCTAACCTGGATATGGACTGTGGAACACCAGTGAGTGTGTTACAGTCATGACAACTGGGTAAAATTAAGTATAATTGCCCATTTTATACCTCTTTAAGGATGGATTACCTTCCTTTGGTCCAGCTGTGAATTATGAAGTAAGACTGGGGTCATATTTGGATACAGTTTTACCATCACTCCAGAATCTCTGCAGCAGGAAACAGCACAGTTATTTCAGAGTGCATCAAGAAAACTCCACATTTCACTCTGCATATGGTCCCCAAAGCAAGCATTAGTAAACCTCTCATAAACAAAATTTTACTCATCCCTTTTAAAAAATCTTTTATCCACCATAACATGTCCACTCATTTTTCCTAAACTGAAAGTGGATGAGAATTTCTTATTTCAGGGCAGTGTTTCAGTAACAGCTACCATCCAAAAAGTAATTTTTACAAGAAGAATATTGGGTTGGAAAGTGAAAAGCAAATTCATACCATCTCTTTCAGATTCAAAGATGAAAAAAGCCTTAAGTTTTATAATTTAGAGACATTCTAAAAACTAAACAAGCAGCAAAAATAAAGAGCTTTATCTGGAAACAAAATAATATTTTCAACAGAAAAAATATCAGAAATTATGCAGGTGCCAACATCCCCAGCATAAGTTTGGCACCTTTAAAAATCATTTATTATTTCACATCATATTTAGGTATCAGGAACACAGCTATGTAAATAAACTAACTTCAACTCCAAAGCAGTTTTTATACCTTAGTTCAGTTATGGTGGCTGTATAAATTGCCCCAAATTCCAAATTAACTTCTTGCTGTAGAAGAAGGAAAGCAAACAGTAAGACACAAAGTCACAAAAAGCAAACTGAAAAAGTTAACAACAGAAGTCTGTGCTTACATCGTCTTTGCAGATTTCCCCAATAAATTCTCTGGCTTCGTGCATTGCCCCCGGTGTGGGAGCAAACACAGAATATGTCTCTTCATCAAGCTGACTTACAGTCACACCTGAAAATGGGCATTTAGGAGAGCATTTAGGTGCAAACTGCAGAAAAGTCACACTCAGTAAAGACTTGCACAGAGCAGAATGGTTTTGCACACTCATAAAGATCTCAGAGTTCTAAGCATTATTTAATCTCACTCAGTTTAGGCACTGAACACTGAACAACTGGATGGCCACCACCTCCTTGCAAATAACCTGCATAAACTTGTGGGCCATAAAGGAACACAAAATTATTTTTAGAATCCTTTAAAGGCAGGGGAAAAAAATCCTGAATAAATCTTGAGGGTTATGAATCAATTTCCCAGAGATTTTAATAAAACTTGCATTAATAGCTGATGGAAATTAAAGTGTTTCGGAGCCAGAATGGTAAAATTCTTTGCCCCTCTGGAGTAGTTTTGTGGCCAGACCACACAGGCTTGCAACCAAAGGGAAATACGGTTCTTCCTCCTTTTCTCCACCCTAATCCCCTGAGAAGAATTAATCAAGTTCACAAGAGCATTAAGGGTTTCAGGTCCAAAGCAGAGCATCTACCTGGTACTCTACAGATACCAGTATTTTTTCGTTTTTAGTTTGCACTGAGCTCAATAAACAAGTTTGAAACAAAGGGAAACACATCAGGATAAATTATCACAAGAATCAAGAATGTCTCACCAGTCTGTGCTTGAAGTTTTTTCAAATTATAAGCCCCAGGACCAACGAATCTTAATCTTTTTGATAACGGAACGTGGATAGTTTCTGAAAGAACATTTAAAAATCCTTTGAAATGCTAAATATAATCATCTTGAAAGCTATCACACAAAAAGGCACATTCCTTTAGCTTTTAATCTTTTACAGCTACATGTAGCATTTGCTGAAGATGGATATAATTACAGGTAAGAACTGAAATAAATGAAGACACAGAATACACTTTGAAGACTGTAAATTACCTTAAATCATACTGATAATCTCATCTATATAAATTCTGATTTTATGAGAGCTTCACATAACTACACTCAAATTCTGTTTTTTGGTGTTCACTGAAATAGAACAGTGCTGCCCCACATGGCAATAAAAATCCCCCCAAAATAACCAAAAATAACCAGAACCCCTCCAAAAATTAAAAATAGCCCCACAGGGCAGGAGCAAAAATATGTAACAATCAATCATTAAAAAAAAAGCTGGTTTAAGCAGAAGTTTATTGTTAAAAAGGTAATTATGAAAGCGATGAATTCACACAGTAACATTACCTACAACTGGTCCACTTTCTTTTCTGTTAGGTCTGGGTTTTGCCAGTGTTTGGTTCATAATTTGTAAGATCTCCCTCTTTGCAGCTAGAGATAATAATATTAAAAAAAAATCAGTAATTTTGTGTATGATTAAAATAAATATATGAAGTTTTTGTTATACAGTAGAAAAACATTCCTTATCAAAACCTGTATCCTGCCTAGCTGGAGAATATCAAGCTGAAAGTTTTCCAACTCATTAAATCCTTTTTAAACCACGTAGCTTCATTTCCTCATGTGCTTTAAGAATATTTTAGCTGTACATGTCAGAATTCAGATGGCAGTAAGTTTCACTTGTAAATATAGCTGAATTTATGGGAAATGAGAGAAAGTTTGCTGTTATTTTTATAACATTATCCTGTTGGATTTAAACAAAGTCACGTAATGCGTGTTAGTCCAAGTCATGCAATGTCTGAAGTTACTTTAAAGTTAGTTTAGAGCTTATTGATTAGGCCAAACCCTTTTTATAAAGATAGAAGTTTGGTTTTTTCCACAATGAGAACAAAAAATGAACAGTTTATGGTTTAGTTTCATACAACTTAATACCATTTACCATTTAATATGATAAAATGGGTGCAAATCCAAGTATGGACCTACCTGTAGCTTGCTGAATAGCTTCCACCACAATTTTTATTGGTATTCCTGGCAGCTTTAGATCAACCTGACATGAAAAGAATGAAGTGGCATCAGTATGTCAGGAAAGCTTTTCTCAAGAGTTTCACTTGAGGAAGATCTCATGTCACAATACCTGCAGTGCTGTTATCCCTTTATTAGTGCCTGCCATCTTGAAATCCATATCTCCATAGTAATCTTCAATTCCCTGCCAGCACAGACAGAGAAAACCAAGTTGGAGTCATTTTATCCCAGTGCAAGGTCCCACTACACTAAAAGTACAGAAGAATTACTTTTGAAACTTCCAAGTTTTCTTCAGCTTTATTTTACTGTTCAGGATTAACACTGCTCCCTTCTCTCCTTAGAAATTAGGAGCTTTTGTGGACGAGTGTCTGATCCACAGCTGATTTTGTGCTATCACTGGCGGCACATTTTCCTTCCCAGCCACTCTTCCAAGTGCTCATTCTCCACCCAATATATTGTGTCTTTCAGTAAATTAATAATCTTTGTCTCCCATGAGAAAAGACAAAATTCACTGGAAGGAGAAAGCTTATGAATGCTTAAATAACTAATAACACAAAAAATTAAGAAACATGACTGAACATTTCACAGTAATTTTTCAAAATAAGGGAGGAATTTAGGAGATAAAATAGAGAAGATACAACTAATTTTCCCAGTAGTGATGTTCCAGAATTAGCTGGGTAAAAGGTTACAAAAGAAGAACAGAAGAGGTATTTTTCAGCACTAAGCAGCAACAGCAGCAATGTGAGGAACACTCACCAGGATGTCTGTCAGCAAACGATAGTCCTCGATGTCCCCTTTTCCCTGACTGCACTTGGTAATAAGGCCTATGGCTACACCTGCCACTGGATTTGATACTGGAACTCCTAAGAGTGGCAAAAAAATATACATTTTTGAAGCCTTTGGTCATTTCCAGATCCTTCTAACACATTTCCAGATCCTTATCACATGCAGGTTATCCTTGTAAGTGCCGTATTTTGTACCTGCATCCATCAATGCCAAACTTCCACCACATGCAGAAGCCATTGAAGAGGACCCTGGAGTTGGAATACAGGAGAAAAAGAGGGATTAAGCACTGAAAAACGGGTCTCAGTACAAGCTAGAGTTATTTTCCTCAACCTGTAGCATAAAAGTGCCCCCAAATACCGTTTTATTAAACCAAGAAAGGTCCATTGTTCATGAACACGTACAGGCTTTTTATTTTAAATATTTCAGGTAATAGTTATTAAGAGCATTTAAACTGAAATCTGTTATTTAACATGCCTGTAAGTCATGTTTGTCAAACCTAAGCTTTTCAAGAACCAAATTTAGTCTCTAGCACTAGGTTAAAAACAAGAAAATCCTAATACCATTTGATTCTAAGACTTCAGAAGTCACTCGGATTGTGAAAGGGAAATCCTGGGGAATAACTGGTTTCAAAGCTCGTTCTGCCAGTGCACCTGTTTAAAAAAGATACCAAGTGATCCATAAATAGAAATCAGATAAAATACTGAAACTTCCAGCATGGGATTTCTCTAGTCTGGACTTACCATGTCCAAGCTCTCTCCTGTTCATCCCACTAACTTTGCCAATCTCATTGGTTGCATAAGGTGGAAACTATGAAGCAAAAAATGTGTACACAGAAAATTAACCTGCATTTCTTTTCCATTTTAAAGCATACACTTAGAAGAACATCTTTGAAGTTTTGGCACATCTCAAGGTAAAAAATTAATTAAAAATGAAATAATCAAACCACCACATGACTTCTGTCAGTCACTTGGTTTGCAAACCAGGACCAGTTTAGGTAATGTTTAGTAAATGTTTTGCTTCCACTGAACAAAAGAGAATAAAGCAGTTGCAAGGTAGCTAAGAGAGAACACAAGAAACTTCCTCCGAATAAACTTGTCAAACAACCTAGCAGAAATGTTATTTCTGTCACAGAGATAATGAAACAAGATATGCCTGTTGCCTGTAGGAAATACTTTGGGCAAGCTCCAAAGGCTGAGAGAGATCCAAGATGTAAAAGCATTTATTTACTACTGCTGTGGCACGCCAGCTGAACATATTAATAGAGTTTACTAAAAATAATAGCACAGGTTAATCCTGTTCTCAGTAAGAACCTGTTCTGAAGGAGCTCACCTAATGTTACGGCACTAAAAAGGCTGTATAAAATGGCAATTTACAAATTACCTACTGCTTTTCAGGAAACCAGCATTTCTGTTCATATAAATTCATGCATGGATTAGCATAAATACATTTTAGCAAACCCAGAGCTAATTTATAACCTTGGAAGTGATCAACTGCACCTTTATAAGCAAGACATGAAGCCCTTCTGTGAATCATGCAGAAAGCTGTGACACAGGAAAACTCTCACCTCGTAATGCAGCATGAAGTTTTTATCTTTTATTCCACTATTAATTAAAAACAAGACCATGTCAAAAAAGGAACAACCAAACATGTTTTACACACAACAAGTAATTCAAGCTAATATTGTTATGCTTACAAATGGACCCAGCCAAAACCAACAAATCAATACATTTGCTAATCACCCACAGTTACCAAAATTAGCAAATGTGGACAAACTCTTCCAGGGTAACAAAGATATAACTACAGTAAAGCTGAGACATTAAAATGTAAAAGCTCCCACACTGGGATGAAATCACTGGGATGAAATCACTGACTGCGGCTTTAAAGGGAAAAAATTTCACTTTAGCCCTCAGCAATAAAGTGTTGAAAGCACATGGACCAGCTTGCTACATCCTAAATTAAACTTTTCCTGCTCCAAGAAAAAGAACACAAATATTTTAAATGTATAAACCAGACTGGATGTTATGTGTAGCACTCTCCAGTTTCAAATGTGTGCCTACGGAATTAATGTCACCTTAACGCAAACCCACTGCCATGATCTGTTGAAAACAGGCCACTTTAAAGTCCAATTTTACACCATTTTCAGTCCTAATGAATTTATGTCAAAGTTCAAGGTACAGTTATCAAATGTGCTTAAATGCTCACCCTCTTACTACCACTGCCAAAGCACCAAGATATACATACCTCACTGCTGTTGAGATAACATCTGATTTTACACTTGATTCTAGAGAGTCAAATGTAACTGTGCACAGAACCTAAAATAAAAATGAGCTACGATAAAATATAAACCCCTCTTAAACACTTCCAGCCTTCACACCTTTAGCTGTTTATAAAGAATCAAAGAGAATTAGTTCAGCAGCAAATGAGATGCCATCACCTACCACTTCTATGAACCTTTTTTCTCCATCACACAAACTTACTCATAATCCGTAAAGATCACATAATCTTACAAGCAATCACATTTAAAAATACTAATTTAATGCTTCTTAAGTAGGAGCCAAGAGCAGTTTGCTCCCTAAGAAACATTTAAGAGACAGGGCCAGAGGCAGCCACAATGTTGTTCGTGCCTGTTTCCCACACGGACCTGCAGTGGGTGTTACTTTTAGTGGGTACGAGGGGATAACACTGAGGAGTAAATCACTGTTTGCAACTGCCACCCAAAGTCAGTGTAATAAGTCAGATCAATGGCTGACAGTCTTCTAGCAAAAGGAGCTATAAAAATAGAGAAGGCCAAATCTCGAGTGCAATCTTAATTCAATCCACCCAACAGCTGACGATTTTGGCAAAGACGGGAAAAAAAGTCATCTCATTATTGCAATTTTTTGGGTAAAATTTCCCTATTTAGTTCAGGTTGCATATGAAGTTGATTTTAAAAGATTTCTCATGACGTGCATAATTTAGCAGTGCCCTACACACCAACGTACTTATCAACCTACACACCATTTCTACTTATTACTGTTTAGATGTGAAGAAAAAAGGAAACCTGGCATTTAAATGAAACACCCAAATCTTTCAGCTTTTGATAATTCATTTATAATTTCTGATGTTTAAGTGACACTACCTGTGTTTGACCTCTTTGAAATAAGGCTGATCCATGAAGCATTTTGAACATGTTCACTTCACATTTAATGTCTCTGAGGGAAGTCAAATCTCTCCCATCACACCTGAAGTGACAAAGAGAAATTAAAAGATCAGTTAAACCATAGTCTTGGATTAAAAGCTGACAGAAGTACTATCAGTAGGAGTTTGACACACCCACCTTCTATATTCATTTAGAACAAGATTTCTAAAAATATCCTTTGAAACCACATTGAATGATTCCATGATTTCATAAGGCTCAGCCTCCGGAAATTTTTCTGGGTATAAAAAAGAAAATGCATCTGAAGTTGGAAAATTAATTTTATAGAACTTTTATTAAAATAGCTTCCCACAAAGAGCACACTGTAACTCCAAGCAATGCTACCTCCATTGAAGCGCTCTCTAAATATAAAGAAAACAAAAAATACCTTTCAGCTGTTCTTCTGTTTCAAGCCTTATTTTGTTGATGGCCTCATCTCTTGAAATCTAGAACACAGGATTTGCAACCAGTTAACTCTACAGGGAGAACAACAACAGAGGTTTGGGGTTTGGTTTAAAGATCTGCAAAAATTTAAGGAGTAAGAAACAGAACTGTCACACAAATTCAAAAATCAATACTCAGGCTGGAAGGGACCTCAAGGGCTGTGTGGTCCAAGCTTTTTCGGCAAAAGCACAGTCTAGACAGGATGGCCCAGCATCCTCCCCATCTGAATCCTGAAAATGTCCCATGTTGGGGAATCCATCACTTCCCTGGGAAGATTATCCCAGTGGCTGATAATTTTCCCCAAGGAGAACACTGCTCTTGTGCCCAATCAGAACCTCTCAGAAGTAACCCACACCCATTTCCCCCTATCTTTTCCATGTGACTCCTTGTGAAAAGGGAGCCTCCCACTCCACATAATGCAAACAAATATTGTAAGAACTTACAGAACCATTTATTATTACTATTACAAATAGATGCAGGGAAGGAGACAAGCTTAAATTACTGAATCACAGAATCACTGAGGTTGGAAAAGATCTTTGAGATCATCCAGTCCAACCTATGATCACCACCTTGTCAACCAGACCATGGCACATCCAGTCTTTCCCTTAACACCTCCAGGGACAGAGCTTAGAGCTAAAAGCTTAAAGAACTCAAGTCTACTACAGCTTCATTATGATATTAATTTAAAAAATAATTATATCATGATTGATTACTTACTTTATCATGGCTTGAATCTGTGAACACCGCATAGATCTTGTTATAAGCAAGTCTTTAGGGAGAAAAGGAAGAATTTTTAAATACACAGCTTAAAAACCACTTCTATAACTAGGGGTTTTTGGAGGACTAAATATTTGAAAAATGTTTAGTGAAATATCAGTCCTGATATTTATAAACATTGCTATATCTGCATTATTTGTTCTGAACTCACTTCTTTGCCATTTCCACGATCTCTTCAGGAGCAGTAAATAATTTCTGGACAGTTCTCTTGACAACGCCCCGCTCCTTCACCAGCTGCTGAATGCCCTGGATTATCTGCTGGGTCTGCTTCACCCCCACTTTGATGGCATGGCAGAAGTCTTGCTGCAAGATATTCTCAGCAGTTGCCTCCAACATAACTAGCAATGGGAAAGATAAAAATTTAAGTAAGTTCCTGTTTGAGCATTCAGTAGCAACCTAACTCAACTGAGGAAATACAGATGAAATTAAACTGCATAAATATGAGAGAATCTACTTTACTTAACCAGAACTTACCTATCACTGTTGTTTGCTCCTACTGAAAAATACACATTTCAAAGATAAGGAAAATACCTGCAATGATTTCCAAGCCCTCAACAGACAACAATGAACGTACTTACCAACTTGACTTTGTGGAGCTCCAGCAACAACTAAATTTAAAGCACTAGAGGCCATCTCTTTTCGAGTTGGATTGATAACAGTCTCTCCATCCACCAGCCCTACCCTCACTGCACCTGCAAAGAAACTCCAGAAAGTTATTTATTATTACAATAACCAAGTTCTTCAAAGCATCATTTTACTTTGACAGTTACACAGCTAATAATAATTAAAGTGACAGACTAATTTTTAAATATCAGCATGTTGACTGTGTATTAAGAACAAATCTAGAAGACAAAATGATCTATTCTGTTTTTCTTTTGGGCACTACTACTGGGTAGGGCAAATAATGCCAAGTAGTATTACACACAGTGCTGTGAGTGTACTGCAGCTGAAAGGAAAATACAGTTAAATATTTGTTCTTGGCTAAGTCTTTTCTCTTCCCAGAAAATATTCGCAATGAAATAAATCTCTTCTTGAGATCCTCAAGGAAAAGTATTCTGAACCAGGTATTTTCCAAATAATACTTCTCAATAATATGTTTCTCTTAAGAAAAAAATTAATTTATTGGTCTCTATAGTACACTATTTCTGGATTGTAATTCCTCCCAGAAGTGTCTTTAGTCCAGAAAAAATAATCCCTTGAAGTGCAATAATCCTATCCGTTGTAAAATTATTTTCAATGCTTGAAATTTAATATTTAGATTCAGCTTCTTGTTAAAAAAGCAAAGCACCACCTGTGGTCTAAGCCTTCCATTACAGTTAAATCATGCATAATTTCACAATGTTTATTTACCAATAGGACCATTCCAGGGGATATCAGACAATGCAAGTGCTGCAGAAGCTGAAAGGAAGACAAAAATCTGGATTAGAAAAAAACTGATCTCATTAAATCCCACAGAAGCAGTAATTTCTCACAGCCCTCTTACCTCCATTAATTGCCAGAATATCAGGATCATTGACACCATCTACTGCTAAAAGATTACAAAGGATCTGGCATAAGATAAAAGACAATGAATAATTTTGACCTATACATTTTTATTACCTGTCAATACAAAGCTAAGGACACCAAAAAACCCCACATTCCACATATCTACACAAGGCTATGCTGCACATGGAAATTTGTTCAGGTATTTAAAGTAGAAAGCTGACAAAAAACCCCCTCTAATGGATAATATTGTATCACATCATATATAAAACATTTACCATTAGCATCTTTCCTCTGTTGTACAGAGGAGATTTTAATTTTGTTCCTGCATCTTGACAAAAAAATTTGGAAAGTAGGATGTAATAAAAATAATTTAAGACAAGGAGATGACAAACTAAAAAGCAACATTACACTGGTTTGTAAAGTACAAACCCCTCCTTGATATTAACAAAAACAGTTTTTCTTAAAACAGGGCCTGTATCACGAAACTTTCATTGGCCATATCCTAGTTTTCCATTTTGAAGGTAGCATGACCTACCTGTGTATCATAAAAGTAGCCTGCTGGAAAGAGTGGTCTGATTGACCGATCTGCAAAGGAAATAATCAAACTCTGAGAAGCAGCTGGGTTTCACTAGTTAATATTCAATATGTCTTGCAATAACCCCACAAGAAACTAACAAAATAGGGTTTTTAAAACAAACAAACAAAGAAAGAAAAGGCAGAGAACCCAGCCAGATATTTAGCATGACACATATAACCTTAAAATTTCAATCATAATGACAATAAATTAAAAGTTTGTTTTCTAACATTACTACAGAAATAATCAACTCTGCAAGCAGCAGTTATAAATTACTATAATTTTCCAACACCCATGAGAAAATTACAAATATTTAAAATACATTGTAAATAAAATGTTTCAGCCTACCAATTACTCTGCTTGTAAGAATTTCTTTATCAGTGGAACCAAGCTCTCTTCTTAGATAGTTTGTAGGGATTCTTCCTGCTGCAGCAGCTTTCTGACGGTAGTCAACCTTCCAAAGCCAGTTCAGGGATTACTAATGACAACTGATTATTTACTGCAGAGCCACAGAAACCCTCACAGCAGACCCTAAGGATCATCCAGTGCCAGCCCAAATCATCTACTTCCCACCCATAACAATCACAGCCCTGTGAGCCTCACAATCCAGTTTTCCACATAACCAAACCATAACTTGTGGGCTTGGATGTTGTGGCAAAGTTGACAAGGGCTTCGAGGAAAGACTTACTAAAGCCAAGGCAGACAACATCCAGGGCTCACCCCTCACCCACACAGGGATTCTGGACATCTAGACATTTATCACCAACTACAATTCTGAAGTCCAGCGTCTGTTATCTACTGGCTGAATTCCTCACTCTCCACAGCATCCTGAGCTCTACTGTTTAAGGATTATCACTGCTAAATCGACCACTGATTAGCACAAAACTCATTCTGTCATTACTACTTACCACTAATGGCATAAACTGAGATGGAGAAGGCTTGGTTTTGCTGACTGCTGTGACCATCACTGCTGTGTCACCTAGCTGGATTAAGAAAAATAGATAAAAACTGAAGTTACCTGCGAACAAAATAACTCCGAATGTTCTAAACTCATTCGAAAGCTAAAATATGAGTAAGAATTTTACTCTGCAGAAAACCACCACATAAATCTGCACTTCACGCCATTATTTTTGCTTTTCAAACATAATTTTTCCAATAAAATACAGCTCTCCCTTCAACAGGGATGAAATTGCTACATGAGGCTCTATATCCCATATATAACAAGCTCTGATGCCCAAACAATGACTTTTAAGATACAGGAGTTTTGAAGCTGCACCAATTTTAATTATTTTTTGTTTTTACCTGAACAACAGCAGATCCATCAGCAAACTTTGCAAGTTTTCCAGAAGACAGCTCCATCTTTCTAAAGGAAAGAAACAACCTGTTACATGAATTCATGGTGAATTCACAGTGAATTCATGTAAATTTTCCAGCAATTTCTGCATTCATCTGCAGCCTCAACTGCACAGAATGAAGGCTATGCTTCACAAGAGATACAAAAATCCTCCTTTGATATGAAAACTGAAACTCTTTGAGCAAAAGTGACCAAATCCTCCTAAATTTCAACTGCTTCAACCTCAAGTGTCCTGCTTCTTTTACCTTGAAGCAAAGCCTTGCAGCACATCAGCTGTAACCAGGAGTTACATCCAAGCCTTGGAGGCAGAGATGAATCACCACCTGTTCCAGCTGGGTGTACTCAGTGGAAAACACCCACACAGGCCAAGGGGAGCTGCTTGCAAACCTAGAGAATGCCACTTCCCAACACAGCTACGAATATTACCTCCTTCGTAGCAGAGAATGGAGTGCAACAAGACAATGATGACACACTCAAGAGTGAGATATGGATTATTTATTCCAGAGTTGGGCTGGGTGCTCGGTGCTATTCCACAAGCCCAGCACACTCTCCTGACTTTCCATGCCATTATTTATACAAAGAAATCCAGAGTTGGTCTCTTCCCAAGCACAGCCCCTCTATTATGATTAGTTAGTGATTTCCATAGAAGTTATCCCAGGTAACTTGTTCTCATGCTCAGGGCAACACCTGGGCAAGGCCCTTATGACCTGTAGGTGTGATTTTCACTGTTATAACGAACACAGTTCAGCTATAGAATCACAGAATAGTTTGAATGGGAAGGGATGCTTAAGATCATTGAGTTCCACCCCTCCACTACCCCAGGCTGCTCCAAGCCCTGTCCAACCTGGCCTTGAATACTTCCAGGGATGGGGCAGTAACAGCTTTGCTGGGCAGCCTGTGCCAGGACTTCACAGGAAAGATTTTTTCCTAATATTCCATCTAAACTTACTGTCTTTCAATTTTAACCCATTACCTCCTTGTCCTCTCACTCCCACCCTCATAAATAGTCTCATCATCTTTTCAGTCAGCTCCTTCAGGCACTGGAAGGCCACAATTAGGTCACTCCAAAGCTCTTCTTCTCCAGACTTAACAACCCCAATTCTCTCAGCCCTTTCTCATCGGAGAGGTCTCCATCCCTCTCATCAACTTGGTGGCCACGAATATTTTGCTAAGTTGGCAATGTACACAAGGACATCCATCAGCATCTTGATTTACTACATCCTTAGGGCTCGTTAGTTCTCGGATGCCCCTGACTAAGCGATGACAAGGACGATTCCACTGATCCAGCCTCTTTTTTTGCTGATTAGGCTTGGCAATACACCAAGATCCGACAGCAAAGAACGTCCCGACTGAGGGTAACCTCCACACATTCCACATTTTGCACCAGTTTCTCCTCACATTTGCCTTACTCTCCAGCCCCGACAGGACTCTGTACTGCCGCCCCCCCACCCCTCAGAGCCCCT
>VZRQ01010785.1:670365-732817 GCA_013397975.1 Machaerirhynchus nigripectus
AAAAAAAAAAAAAAAAAAAAGACATATGGCTATTTTAAGGAATGGTAAACAGGGAACCAACTGCCCTAGGAACAGGCAGTGACCATTTTCCATACACTCCTCCACTGGGTGGCTTCTTATGGCTCTATTTTTTCCTGGGATTAAGTTTATATGCTAAAAAAGATTGAACTGAACCCTTTACAGAGTTTTGGCCCTACACACTTATTATTTTATTTATTATAATTTTATTTTAAAGTGGAATCCATTGTACAGACCTGGCTCTATAAAAGCAGCTCAATATAGCACCTAAATTAAAAAACAAGCAAACAAACAGCCTGGCAGTGATTTATTTCCCCCCTTTTTTTCACATCACTGCCAATAAGGACAATGCTGATAAAAAATTGTACCTGCAGCTGTTCCAGGAAAGATTCCCAGTAGCGTTCCAGCCATCCCCTATGCCCAGGTGGGGCATCCCATTGCTGGCTTTATTACTAACCGTGAAGAACAATTATGGCATCATTAAATAGTCCTGGGAGCCCTGGGATGCTGCACGTGAGCAAGTAACTTCTTTCGAACTGATTAAACTTCTTTTAGCAGGATACAGATCTCATCCTAACTTTCTAAAGAAGCCTTAGGAGTATCCATTGAAATTGCATGACTTTAAACCAACTTATTTTCTACTTTACTTGGTTTCCTCTCCCTATTCTTGTCGTGTTTAGCTCTACTTTAATTTAATTTCCTGCTGTATCTCTTGTGATGGCTTTCAGATGCTGCTAGATTTTCCTAGCTGGTATAACTCGAGTGTTTCACTGTTCTTCAGAAAACTCATGTGGATGAACTTTGGAATCACGATGTCTCTGGCAGGTGGGTGTAATCTTTGATTTGAGTGAGATAAGAAGCGGGGCTGATTGCATTCAACAAATTGCCCATCTGCCTCCTGGACCTTGTTGGGGCACTTGTATCTCATCCTATTTTAGGGCAGCATTAGTCCTATTTCCTTTTTCTCCCAGGTTCCTGAGGGCTCTGTGCTGCTCTGCTCCCAGAGCAGGGGTGTGAAATTGCAGCATTCTGTGTGTCGTGGAAATGGAAGGTGGATTCAAGCAGAAGATGTAGGTGACTAAAGTCAAGCCTGTGCTCATCCCAAGCCTTCCTGTCCTGCTGAGTAAGTTGGAGATCTCCACAACCAACTATTTCTCTTATGGGAGTGCTTGAACACACGGGAAAGAGTTGCAGGTGTAAATTCTCTTTTCCTAAGCCAGTGCTGTGGTTTCTAAAATGAGTTGGGTGTGTTGTTTTTGGGGTTTTTTAAATTTTATTTTTGCACTGTATAAAGAGCAAGTAAGGCAGAGAGTTGAACAATTAACAGAGGAAGCTTTTATTTTCTAGAAACCCTCTTTGGCTATGTCAGTAGTCTAGTGCATGTGTATATAAAGCCTGCGTGTCATGCCCACAGTTAATGAAATACGTAAGGTATCATCTCTTTTTCTTTGGAGGGAGAAGCTTCTAAGCAATTTGAGTCCTGGTTTTTATTGCTGTGAAGTCTAAACCTGGTGAAGGACTTCAGGAAAACTGTTGTGCTTTTTTTTCCCCCTTGTGGTAGGAGACAACAGATGCATAACACTCAAGCAAGGATAAGCTCCTTACTTGGACTAGTGGAGTCAACTCCTTCATGTTTTCCTGAGCTCTCTTTTGTCCTATTTATTATCTTAAGAATTAAAGTGTCTTATGTTCAGCAAACTGTGTTCAACCAAGCCTTCCTGCTGGTGTATGGGATGTAATGTGTCTCTACAGGCCAGCTTTTGGGCATTTCATGGGAAGGAAAAACCCAAACCTGGGCACTGGAAGTTCTGGCAGGTAGAAGCAGGCTCAGCAGATGCAAAGGGTGGGAGCAGCCTCTAAAACTGAGGGTCTGTAGTGGAGAGCTCTGTATTCAGCTGTAGGGAGCTTGTAGCTGTGCAGGGGATTTGACTCAAACCTGTTGATGTGAGCTGGCAAGGGCTGTTCCACAGGATAGTGGGCAGTGGTTATATACCCTGAGAGAAACCCCTCTGTATTACTTGGACATAGAGCTCTGTGTAATTCTTCTTTACAGGAGTTTTAAATGTCCTTGGCCAGGTACTGGGTTAGAGCTGCAATGGTTTCTGGGAGCTGTGGATTTGGGTTCTTTGACACTTAAAACCACTTGAATTCACTTGCTCAGATGCCTTAAGTCTGGATTGTGCTGAAATCATTATGTACATGTGCTGCAAGATTGAAGTGTATTTCCATCTAATGAAAGGAAAACTATTCCTTCTAAGAAACTCTTGCCTCTTAAAGGTGTTACCTTTGTATTTTATACCTGTTTATTGAGCTGCTTTCTCTTTCACTACCTCCCCAAGGAACAGGAATATTCCAGGTCAGTGGGACAGGTACCATGTGGAGGTTCTGCTTGTATATATTTACTTACTAAACACATAGACCTGTTTGTTGTAGCATGTGAGATTCTGAAAACGCTTCTTTTATTTGCAGAATGTCTTTGAAGTAAACATGCTTTTTTTGAAGTGGTAAATATACTTTGGCAGTGAGTGTTGGGCTGGGGGTGAGGTGTGTGCTGGGGGCTGCTCCTGGCGTTGGACAGAGGGAAGAAATTAGTAGATGCATTCACCAGAAAATCAGACGTATGAGCAACCACAGTGAGAGTTACTGGTTTTTTTCAACCAGTTCACTGAATAACAATTCCTTTCAGGCAGTGTGAAACATCACTTGATAATTTCAGAGTCTGTCCCTTGTGCTGGATTTAATTCCGGAGTCTGTCCCTTTGGGGGGGGTGGAGGGGGGGCGCGGGGGAGGTCCTCACCATGCCCTGGCTTTTCTATAGTACAGAAATTGAGAATACCGTTCCCACGTTGGCAGGGAGCTCCCTGGACAGAGTAAAACCCTGAAATGCGCGATTTGCTGTGTCTTTATTTAAAATAACCCTCTGCCATACGGTGGCACTGGTGAGCTGAGCACGGGCTGTGCCGGCGCGGTCCCGGCTCTGTTATGGCTGTTTCCTGGTGGGGCCTGCAGGGTGCAGCTTCTGCCCACGCAACTCTTGCATGGCTCGCTTGGAAACTTCCAAGGATAGACTGAATATTTAGGGAATAATAGAAAACAAAAGCTTGGTTTTCATTTCAGTTTTTAATTTGCATGGGTGAGTGATTGGCACAGAAAGTATTTTTTATTTGAAGCGAAGAGATAAATTTGAAGAAATAGTAAATTTTACAGAATTTACTATGGACAGTGCTCTTCCCTTTTTGTGTGCAATGGGAGTGGAGAGGGGCTGAAGAGACCCTAAATTTATGGGTTAAAGAGGAGCACCTAGAGGTGTGATTTTTCCGCCTTTTCAGGCATTTCTGTGAACTCTGTCAATGCTATGCCCTTAACAAAGGAGTTGAGCAAAGCTAACTGCAGGATCATTCTGCATGTGTGGGGTAATGTTTAGATTCCTGTTTTCTGAACTGAGTTAGCCCCACTTCTAACACTACTGATGACTTTGAGCTGTAGTGTAAAAAATGCAAGTGAACATTATGTGTAATGCAAAAAGCTTCCACGTGTGTGTTCGCTCTCTGTCAACCCAGTTTTAGGGTGCCCAAGTGAAAATTATTTGTACTCTACAAAACACTCCAAAAATCCCATTTGAGGGCTGAGCACTGCTCAGGGCTCCTCTCTGTGTTGCCCTGAGAGGCCGTGCAGGTCTTTGTTGGCTGTGAAGAGGTCTAAATTTAAATGCTTATGATGGGAATTATGGTACCTACCAAGGAATAAAAGAAGCCTGAAATGACCCAAGGCCCTGAATTCCCTGAGTGATTGAAGGGCAAAGTGTGATTGATCTGTGGTGTGTTGGGTGATGGCACAAAATCAGTCAAAAAAGGTGAATTTGGAACTCTTCAAATCCCACGTTGACATGCTACTGGTGATTGCTGAGCTGTGGATGTGACATTTTTGAACAGCTAGTTAATGGTTACTTGGGCTTTCTTCTAACTTAGTGTGTTAATTTTAAAAGACATTTTCAAGTAGGAGAAGCAAAAGCAAGACAGTGATTCATAGAGCCTCTCTAACAAAGAACAGAGCTCTGGAAGCCTCCAAGCTGCTGGAGGTGCCAAGCAGAAAGGTCCAGGTAGTGGAGAAAGACAGGAGAGGTTTGCTTGACCACAACTTGTCCATCATTAAAGTATCTCAGCCACTGAATCCTTTTTATCTTTACTATCTGAGAAACTCCAAGAAAAAGTCTTTGAAATCTTGTTAAAAGTTGGATGTTGATGAAGTCTGAACGTGCAGCAGTGCTGAGTGGGGTGGACAGCACACTTGAAATAAAACAGCAGCCTAGCAGCTCAGAGTCCTGTGGATCATGGCTCTTCCCTTTTGGCATGATGCTTTGCATTTTTTTCCTCCATTTCAAAGCAAAACTATAAATAGGAGTTGGGAACTGTGTGGATGTGGTGATTGATATGGGGTGGTTTTTTTTGTTTTTTTTTTTTGCTGTTCTCACCCACTTGCCTTATAAAGGAGGTCCAAGCTTAAATTAAGAGCCAGTGGTAGAGCAGTTTGTCAACTCGTGCCATGATCCATTTCCACTGTGTTTGGCTCCATCCTCTTGCTGTGACAAATGCCACTGGTTTCACCAGGGCTGGGTCAAGCTCTTTGTATGGAGTTTTTAAATTTTACCATGAATGCAAATACTTATGTCTTCAAAATGACTGCTTGGAATCCCTAAATGTTTGCATCTTTTTTTTATTATTATTGTTTTTGCTTGGGAAAAAATCTGTATTATTTTTTGGGGTCGGTGGTAGGAGCTACACCTTAATACAGGTCTTCCTGATGAGAGGAGATATGACATAAAGAATGAAGGATGAAAACAGCAATAAAAAGCTTCTGAGGCTGATAAAAATATGATTTATATTCAGGACCCAGTTAAAAAATCCCATCAGCACTTACTATAGCTATACTTACATGTTGCTACCTTGTTGAAAGAAATGTTAGTAAAGAATTCAGTGTGTGGTGTTTAATTCATACAGTTACCTGCACAAGTTGCAACTGGCTTGAAAAATGCCAGTGTTAGTAAGAGTAGAAGAGTGGTAGTTATTTATATTAATAGGGTATCTGCCATTTAAAACCAAGTATATTCAACCCTGTTTTGGGGTCTGAAATGTGCAGAACGCGTAAAATTTTTATAGGGTAGTAGCAGCTGCTCCCAGTAACAGGTATTTGCTCCACAGCTGGTACAGTTCAGCGATTCAGCTGCAACCTTTGATTTATTTTATTGTCTTGTAACTTCATACTGTGTGTTTGGCCTTGATCTTATTTCAGGTGTTGTCTTCAGAGCATCCCAAACCTGATCTTTGTAAGTTGTTTGTAAGTTTTTGTGTGGTGGATGTAAAGAGCATTTGAAGGAAACCAGGGATTTCTCAGTGGTACGCCCTGATTTTTAGCTGTGTCACTGGAATGATCTTATGAACAATTCCCAGCATGTTATTCCCAGGACAGGTGATACTCTGTCCTTCTGGCTTCAGAGGTTCCACCACAGTTCTGAAAAAACCACCTATTAATAAATGATTTTTTAGTTGTTACTGCTGTTTTCAAGATACTAAAAATGATTGTGTGTACCAGCAAGCAGGAACACAAAGCCAGGGCAGCAATATCCAGTGTATCATTAACCATGGGCTCTTTGCTGAATCTTCTCTCAGTGACTTCTTTCCTTTAGGGTTAGACCTATTTTCCAATTCCAAGGAATTGTTGAGTAGTTTCTGCTTGTGAAAGCCTCAAGCAGATGTAATTGTGCCCCTGCTATGAGTGACAAACAATCTCTCATCTGTAAATCTTATGTTTTCTTCTTGAACCTGATACTTTTGAGAGCAGTGGCACATGGTCAGCTGGACTTGCACAGCAATTTCTACTATAACAGGGGTACAGTGCAAGATGCTGATGGGCACCAGCAAATTCACAACCTCTAAGGAGGCTGTGCAAAAAAAAAAGATTCCAAGAAAATCCTCTCTCCATCTGCTTTGTGCTCTGAAAAGGAGTTTGACTTGCCATACCACACAATTTTGAGGCCAGGGCTGATTTTTTTAACCCTGGGAAGAATTTGAAGTCTCTGAGGTTTGTGAGCTTATTGCCCTGAGTGGATGAGCTGGAATAAAACCCAATTTCTTGGCTGACTCTGCGAGGTTTGGGGATTGTTGGCTTCTGCATTGGGATCCTTGGCCAGGGCTGGCCCTGAACACCAGTGGCCTTGGTTTCATGCAGGAGAGAATTTGCTTTTGAGGATTGCAGTAAAATACTGCTGAGGGTGCTTTTGTGGCAATTTGGGGTCTGTTCAGCACCTGCCTTTAACTGGGTGGGAGTTAATTGATGCTTCCTGGAGGGAGTTTCCCTTCTGTGACCAGGCAGCTGCCCAAGGCACCTCCTAGGCTGACCCTAGGAGCTTGGCATGGCCATGCTGCAGTCCCTGAATTCCTGAGGGGAGCCCACCTGTGTCCCCTGGCTGGTGTTGCTGCTGGCAGAAGGAGGGGGTGGGACACCCTGTGTGCCCACTTGTGCTGGTTTTGCCTGGGACAGAGTAGGCTCAATACTGAGCAAATGTCAGAGCAAAGCCTTGCACAGATTTATTCTCATTCAGGGAAATGTGCAAATCTTTGCTATAAATTTAGGAATACAAATGTTTGAGGGAAGGAAAATGAAGGATTAGAGCACAGACTCATATCATAACTGTGCCTCCAAAGGGAGTTAATTATGGATATGCTTCCTCAGCCCTCCTGCTCCCCACAGGTTTTCCTTGACTAAATGAATTGTGAATCCTGTTCCTGTTGTCCAAGTTAAGTGGAGTGAAACCTGCCCTAAGAAATACTGGGGGGAAGTTTCAGCTGTAATTTTTTTATGATGAGCTTTGCCATTTAACATCATTAAACTCAGTTATCACAATTAAGTTTGCTCTAGGGTTTCTCTGGGTGCTTTTATTGGAGGTTTTATTTGGTTGATTTACTTTACTTCCTGAATATAGAGTTTTTAATGTTCCTGGTTTTGTCAAGCTTCTAAAAAAACTTCAGTTTTAAAAAAAATTGATTTGAGATCCTCCCAAATCAGAGAAACAGCACTCTTGATTTCATCATGAAGAGTCTGGAGTTGTTAGTGATTAAACTAATGAGCTGTATAATTATAGCACAGGTTGAGGTGCAGAGGTTTTGAAAACCATTCTTTCCCAGTTGCTGTAAAGTCAGTGCTTTCTGCCCTGCTGCTCCAGAGACTCTTTCCATGCAGAAATTGATTACATTTGCAAAATTTTCTTGTAAAATCTTTTCCCTTTTAAATATACTCTTTCCACACTTCCAGTGCTGATTCAGTTAGAAATGGGTTTGCATTTAGAAGAAACTTTTTCCCTTGTTCCAGGTAGAACCTTTCTCCCAGGTCCCAGACTGGATCTGGTAGGCAAAATCTGTGTATAACTCTTGCCGTCGTCACAATTCCTGCTCTCCAATCCTTGTTGTCTCTGGATCATGGCAAACAGATGGTGTTCAAGTTTTATTTGAATATCTGACTGCATTGAAAACGAGGCAAAATGAATTCAGCCATCACTAATAGTAACAATGCCAAACCCTCAGGAAGTTTCTTTCCTCTTCTGCTTTTCCATGGTCTTCTTTGTAACTCTGTTCCACAGCTGTTATATTTGAATGGTTTAACCAATGGTTTTGGAGGTGCATCTGCAAAATTTCGTGGTGCTTTTTAAGCTGAATCATGATGATCGTGGTTCCTGTGCACACAAGTGTCCCTTTAGGTCTGTCAACCTAGATGGTGTGGTACAGAAATTGGATTTAATGCCGGAAAAATATCTCCATAAAGTAGAGTTACTGTTCTAGCAAGATAAATGCAGCACTTTAATTGCATTTATAATTTGAGCCCAACCAGTTGTGTATTAGTAACTGTTTTCCTCACAGCAGTAACCAGCAACAACCACAGGCATTGAGCTTTGTTTGATCTAATTTTTGGAAAAATTGTTTAGCAATCACTGCTAATAGCTGGCTGATACTTGCATAGCATCCAAGTTCAACTGTACATTTGCCTTTCACAGGGCAGACTTGCAAACATGATCTGGCACCCAGACAGGCCTGTGCTAGACTACAATTATTCATGTGTAGTTGGATAAGTAAACAAATAAGGAATTTGGAGACTTTCAAGATTATTGAATATTTTTAATTTGGGATCTGCTTTTTTAACTTGGAACCACTCAGAATGGTCTTGAAACCAAGCTTTTAGCCTTCAAACAGCGTTTATTTGTTTCTGGGTTCTGTATTTGTGATTAATTAATGGATTTCATGAGCTCAGAACAGTCTTAAGAGGGAGAAACTCTTCTCCAGGATGATGGGTGTATCCAAGTAAACAGGTCCTTTACAATTTGCTGTCAGGTTGGTTCCCCTGCAGAGTTGATCTCTATGGCACTGATGGTTCTGTCCTGCTCTTCAGCAAAATATTATTCCCTTGATGTCTCAAAATCCCAGAAGAGGTGTGTGAGCCCTTAAATGGGAACAAGTGCCGTTGCGAAGGGTGACGTGAGGTGAAAAGGGGAAGTGTCAGTGCAGGGGCTGTGCCTGCTCTAGAGCTACAGAGCATAGAAAATGCTCCAAATATCAGATGTGTAAGTTGAAATTGCCTCAAGGCAGCTTAATCTTATAGGGGAGGAATTGGCATGGTGCATAAACCAAGCAGAAATGGGCCTTGGCAGCCGTGGAGCAGCAGCGGCAGCTCTGGGACAAGTTGTTCTGAACACTTTATCGCTCGTGGGGCTCACGCTTGCTGCACTGCTGACCTGGGCAATGTGTCTCCTGGTTTGATCTCAGCCTGATATCCCCCTCAGCCAGGCCATCCTGTACTTTATCCACACCGGAGCCAGCTTTCCAGGGAAATCCTCCTTGCTGCCTGGGATTTGTGGTGCTAGGGAGCGCTGCGAAACCACCCCGATGTGGTGCAGGAGGTGGCTGAAGCAGCCTTAGAGCTGCAGAAGGGGAGAAAACAGTGTCATGGAAATAATGCTTTCTCAAACGTAGGCCAGTGCCACCCTGGGGTGGGCAGGTTCTGCAGCATCTCCGTGTTCAAATCCACTTGGGCGGTTTGGTGCCTCAGGACGCATTTCTGCTCTGCAATTGCTCTGTTCTGGGACATTGTGGAGGGGTTACTGGGGCAGAGTTAAAAGCTTTTTTGTTGTTCTCCAGGATGGTTTTTGGCACTGGGAAAACCTGTAGCTCTTGCAAAATGTTCAGCATCCCTGAGCTTAAACACTATTGTAACATCAGACCTCACTGGATTTTGGCTTGAGGCTTGCATCCGGAAGTATTAAAATGCTTGTGTTAGACAGGAATGTTACCCTTGATATAAATTTCCATATAAAAACCTCGACTTGTCATTTCTCCGTATATTCCCCCCTGTTTGTCTCACCCTGATTTCTTTTTATTGCTGGTTCTGCTTGGCAAATACTGCTGTGGTTCTAGCTGCATGTCAGCCTTTGGGGGAGCTCCTGCAGGGCAACGAGGCTTTAAAAATTAACAAAAATTAATATTTTAGGCTTCCCGTGTGTTCTTTAAGGCTTGTCAGTGCCTGGTGAAGGAAATGTGTGAGCGATGGCTTGAAGGTGATGTGGGGGGAAACCCCACAGACTTCTCCCAGTGCCTGGGTGGCCACAGCTGTGGCTTTTCCCTGTGGAATGGGGTACCCTGTCCCTTTCCCTGTGCTCTCCTGGTGCTGCTGTGCTGGGTGGGATGGCATTTACACCTCTGAAGCGTCCTGAGCTCTGCACTGGCGAAGGGCTGTGTGGTTGTTGGCTCCAGCCTCGGCGCTGCAGGGCATGATTTCAACCACGTCTATGGAGACCAATTTTCAACATCAAAACAAACCAGCGTAAGTGGAATTTATATTACCTTTTAAAAATGCAAGTCAACAGAGCTGAGGGCTCTGCTTCGAGGAAGCCTCTTGGGTTTGTTCAAGGAATTACTTCAAATATTTTATGTCCTTTTCGAGACTCCAGGCAACCTCAGGAAGCTTCTGCCGAGGACAGCTGTTGAAATATCCCAGGTTAAATAGCTGATCAGTGGGGGTCTGGGGCCTGTGGTGTGAGACAGCACCCCCTCATCACCAAGTACCTTCCACTGCTTGAAAGTACTGTCTAATTTTCAAGGCCAGGCTGATCATTCTAAATTTCTGAGAAGTGTTTTTCCCCCAAAGCACAATATTTTCATTTTGGGTGATGGTGGTCAGGAGCAATCAGACCAAAAGCCTTGATCCCAAGTGTCTGAGTGTGTGCGAATTTGAGTGATCCCAGAGGTGAAGAATTTTTTAGCTGTGCAGAGCTTAAAAAGATCCCTGCAGCAGTGTAACAGTAGTGGAAGGGTTAAGTTCAAATAAGAAAATGCTGTGGTGGAGGATGTGTTGTGATGGTGCCCAAAGCCCATTGCAGAGGCAGAGTAAAGAAGGGCTTGGGGGTGTTCCACCCTGCTCTGAAATGTGCTTGAACACTCAGTGCTCAGATTCAAAACAATCTTGTAAACTCAGTAACAGAGGCTAAAACCCAGAATCTGGGGATTTTATGAGTATGTTTTGTTTTTTTCCTGAGCTGGTTAATGCTTATCCCAGTCTGGGGAAGAGAAACATACCAAGCTACTGGACTTAGCATTTGCAAATAGCCTGGTTTAGGGATTTTGGCCTAGGTACAAGCATCAAATTATGACAAGATGAATAGTGACTTAAGTGCTTTCTTTTGTGCCAACAAGCTGCCAGCTTAGAGACATGTTTCCATTGCCTGGGTACCTGCAGGCAGGTGGATTTGGGTGGGATGCTGGTACTGACTGGATCCTCATTTCATGTCTCATACACCTGTAGCAGGTATGTGTGAGTAATCCTTCAGGAGAGCTTTATCTGCATCTTTGATTGCCATGATGTGAGTGTGGTGCCTCTCCAGCTTTCCTTTACATTTACATGCAAACAGCCTTTGTGCAAAGCACAAAGTGAAGGGTCACAGGAATGTCACTGTGGCCTTTTAAATTCTGTCACCACAGAAAACGGGTAACAAATTTTTAAAACAAGTAAGGAAACATATTCCTGCAAAATGTTTACTTGTGTTAGAACTGGGTAGCTTTCAGCCTAGTATGGTTGATGTTTTCCATAAAATTTCCGTGCTTTATTGGAGATATTCTCTGTATAATTCAGATCTTCCTTCCCCAGCATACCAGAGCGGAGGCAGAAGTCTCCTGACCCCATTAAAGTTTCATGTTACTATTTTGATCCTTGTGATTCGGTTTTTCATACAAAATCACGGGCCTTGCAGGGAGTGCTTGGCATGTTGGTTCATGTTCCTCTGCCTACCTACCTCTGCCAGCTTGTAGAGCTCTCCTGAAGCAAAGCAGCCCTACTAAATACTGGGGGGGCAGTCTCTTGACTGACCCTGGGTTGCAAAATTGTCTGAAACCAGGTTTATTTTGGGAAGAGAAAGCAGCAAATGCAAATCTCAGTTTTAATCACTCCAAGGATGAATTCATGCCTAATAAGTGTGTGCAGAAAGAGCTTGCCTGGAAACACCATTATCTGCAGTGATCTGGTTCCTGCTGCCTTCCTCCAGGCAGTGCCTTTAAACTGGGCAGATGTGAAATCTTTCTCCCTTGACAGTGACTTTTTTTGCCAACATTTGCTGCTGGCCGAATTGGCTTTGATGCAGTTGTGGCCACTGCTGAGCTGGGTGTGATATTTGGGCACTGAACCTGGTGCTGGCAGCAGCTACACAAAAACCTCACTAATGCAGGCGATGGATGCGGCACCAATGTGCTCTGTGCAGGCTGCCCCCCTTATTCCTTTTGGTGGGATTTCCAGGTTTTGGGCCATTGGCATCATAAGAGCTGGTGCTGACAGCAGAGCTCCTGGCAAGGGCGTGCAACAGCTTTGGAGCAGCCAATGGCAAATTGGAAATGCTTCCCCTGTGCCCGCGGGTGCCAGGGGAGCAGCTCCTGTCCAGGACAGCCACGTATTTAATGGCTCTTGGGAGGCTTTCCTGGGAATGTGTGCAGTGAAATCTCAGCCTGCTTTGGGCTTTACCATTCCCAGCATCCAGCTGTAGGAGGGGGATGGGACCGAAGTTCCAAGCTGTGCTTATGCTGTAGTGCATTTACGCAAGTGTGCAAAGGTTCAGTTTCATTCCCTGCTCTGATCCCCAGTTATTCCTGATGCTGGATTAGTTTTCTGGAGTTGTGGTTTCCTCTTTGAATGGTCTGCCGTAACCCTGACGCTCTCCTGGGAGGCAGTGGTCAGTCCAGAGGCCTTTGCTGTTCAAATAAAGCTGGGATAACTTCCTGCATGTGCATCACTTTGCATTTATCCCCTTTGGTTTTATTTGGCATTTCCTGCTCAATATTCAGAGCACTATAAGGGCTCTGTTTCCCAGAGGATGCTCATCTTTACCTGAACAACTGGATATCATTAGCAAAGTGTTCTGTTCCCCTTCTTTTATCCACTTCTTACTCCGGGGCAGGTCCTTTGATATGTTGCCTGTAAGAGCAGCTCTGGCACAGTGCTGTCATGCCAAATTCCTCCTCCTCCTCCAGGCATGCAATAGAAAGGTTCACTTCATTTTTTTTTGCCATGGCAGTATCTTTTTCGCTTGTCCCCCTAATGTGTGGGTCCCGTCTTGGCCCCATCAGCCTCCTGGGATGTTGCTTTTGCTGTAACTGGGAGAGTTTTGATTTGCCAGTGCAGGCATTTGCAAGCTGCTCCTTTGGCCTGCTGTATTTGTTTTCACGTGTGACCTTCCAGAGCTCAGGAACATTTCCATTTGCCTTGTTCATGTACAGCCTCAGCTTCTCAGAGAATGACTTATTGATTTTAATAATGCCTTTTACCCTGCTGTTTTGGTATGTTGGCTTCCCCTCTGCAGCCCTTGCTCTGAGCTTCCAAAATTTGTTTGTTTTCCTAGTTTCCATGCCGCCTGCAGGAATTTTGCTCTTTTGACTTCCCACTTGGGTGTTTGTTGTATATATTCTGTATAGGAAACATTCCTGTATGTTGCACAGAGATACTCCAGAAACACTCCAGTGCAAGAAGAAAATGTGACCCTCAGGAGGAGGTGGTCACAGGTTCAGATGTTTCTGGAGGTGGCACTGGCAGAATTTAAACCTTGGGGTGGCTGTGTAACTTCCATGGCTGTGGTTTCAGGGTTTAACAGCATAAATATGTTGCTTTTGTCAACCCAGCTGTCAGGCTGCTCCATTTGAAAGCTTTTCTGTGTGCTTGTTCAGGTGTGTGGATGGGGATGGGGCACACCTTTGCTTTGGGAGTTTTTGTGGACCTGTAGAAGCTTTAGGGGGTGTCTTAAGGGTTGGGGGGAGACAAAAAAATTGTTTTATTACAGAAATGCAGTGAAGTGCAGCAGAGTGTGTTTGCGAGGCAGGAGCTGCTGGAGTGCTTATCTGAGATCTGCACCTTTTGAATGTTCATCCTGTTTGAATATATATGTACTGTGTGGTTATGTAGAAATTAACAAAAATATTATTAATGTTTTAAAATATTAATTATCCGGATGCAGTTCTGAGAGGAAGCAGAGATGCAGAGTACTGATGTTGCTTCTGGGACCATTGGGATTCTGGATGAGAAAGCAAAATATATTCTCTCAAGAGCAACAGCATGTGACTGACATAGAGTGAATCTGTTTGCAAACAAAACCTGGAGCTCACCTAATTTTGGTATTTTGGTCTGCAGGAAGCATTGCTGAGTGTCTTGGCCCTTCGTCCAGTATCAAAGTGATTGCTGAGATAGCAGAGAATAAATCAGGGGGTGCCTTCAATGCTACCTTGTCATATTGCTGTGGCAGGATGTTTGCAGCTTTTTCTGCTGAGCAAATACACACAGTGAGTGTGAG
Organism: Machaerirhynchus nigripectus; assembly: GCA_013397975.1. NCBI lineage: Eukaryota > Metazoa > Chordata > Aves > Passeriformes > Dicruridae > Machaerirhynchus > Machaerirhynchus nigripectus. Next base: position 684,248 of record VZRQ01010785.1, read on the forward strand.
GCTTTAAAGAGTTAACTTTGAGGTCACTTACTAAAAACAATTACTTGTTCAATGCACATAATCGATATCAATATAGAACAGGGTTTCATATCTTTTCCCATGCAAAAATTACAAAAGCTGTTGTACTGCCCTTCACATTTGCTTTGGCAACTCTAACCCAACCCTGTTTTATTAAACAGCTCTCTTTCCTCCTAATATATACAGAAATGTTTGCTGTATAAACATCTTAACTAGACATCTGCTTTTCCCCAGATATAAAACACAGTTAACTTTTTGCCCTGTTCACTGAGGCTGATCACTTTTTTCTGCTGGCCAGATGAAATAAAATTGGGTTTTGTAGCAGATGCAGCCTAGTTCAGTTTTGCATGACGCAGGTGTTCCCCCAGCTGGGAAGTGTGGAATTGTGCCATTTTGCTGAGATGATGGGGAGGTTTAGATATGTGAGGGCGTTAAAAATAATTCTCCGTGTTAACAGTGGGCTTTGTCCCTGGTGGGCTCCGTATGCTCAACAGCTGACTGGGGCAGCAGCTGTTCTATATTTTATTAGGAGACTTATAAAGTTAGAAACACGGATGATCATTCAAAACACAAGCAACTCTTTGCAGCCATGGAAACGGGGTTCAACAACAAACTTGCATTTGTGAGCCTTCCAAGCAAAATAATCCCACTGCACTGTGTTCAGGTGGTCCCGGGGAAGTGAATGAACTTGCATTTTGATTTCCTTAAGTTCTGTTTACTCAGTCCCATTTTTTTTCTCTTTTCTCCCTGTTTTGTTTCTGAGAAGGTACTAAACTTTGCACGTGATCCTGATTTAGATTCTTCTCGAACACTGACAGATTTATATGAGAATCCTTCCTGGAGTGTGTTCTTGGTAATGGTCGTGGCAGCAGGCTACAGAGAAGGCTGAGCAAACACTCTGCTCTCATATAATTTCTTCGGATTTTAGTATCCCTTATAATCCAAGTAGCTCTTCAAACTCTTGTTACGTGTTTGCTGCAGTTCCATGCAATTTTCAGGGAACAGGTGAAGCTCTGCTTGCCTGGAGAATTGGAGAACCTGCAGGTTTCCCTCCTAAAAAGGTGCAGGTTTTTTGGTGTACAGAAGCTGTCCTTGTTCAGGCTCTGAACCATCTTCTCATTCTGACTATGGGCTCCTTTCAGGTTCAGTCATGTACCCCACCCCTACCCAAAACAAAACCAACCACCCCCTGCCAGTTTCTGCACGGCTCAGCTCTGCTCCTGTTTTGGTTTGGAGGGGCTGCTGTTATTCCAGCTCCTGGCTCTCATGGAAGCTCTGCCCACACCCAGGGACCGCCTTCAGGCTCAACCAACCTGCAGAATAGTGACAAGTGGCTGGATCTGCACTCCTGAGCTGTGTGACAACCTCTGACTCAGCCAGTTTGGGCTCTCAGTGCTCTGGTGGACACCTGGATATTGCAAACAGACAGGAAGCAGGGTTGGCAGGGCAGCTGTGTGTAAATAAAATGGATTGAGCCAGGTATCTGAGCACTGTGAGGTGTGGAGAACTGTGCAGGCTGAGGATGGCTTGGGCACATGTGTGAGGTACAACTGCCTCTGCTGCTTCTGCCATTGGAGTGGTGTATAAATATTTTTTTATATAATAATCAATTTTGGGTCACTGTCAGATGAGCAGAGATTTTAAAAGAAGGCTTAAATGTGCTGGTGGTGTAACTGATGTGAAAATTGGCAGAGCGTGAAGGTAAATCCTTGCGGCAGAGCCTGGAAGCTTGGGGACTTCAGGGATGATTTGTGGTTCCTTAATTTGCTACAGGGACCAGCCTGGTGCCCTTCAAGTCTGAGGTCTTAAGGAGGCAAAACCACTTGAGCCTCCTTTGGGCACCTCTCAAGAGAGAAATGCCCATTTTAAACTTAAAAGCACCAAAATTGATTTTCTTAGAGTGGGCAGTGCTGAATTGCACAATTTGGAAGTTCAAAGTTGGTGTTAAAGAACAGTGCTGATGCTGGGGGTGGAGGGGATGCCTGAGGGGCAGCACAGCTCATTTGTGAGGACAGGCTAGATTGAGAGAAAAAGTTAATTAAAGGAAGTGTAGAGGTGAGCATGTGCTGTTTGCCACAGGAATTGCATGGAGGAGCAGGAGCTGGAGGCATTTTGCTCAGTGCTTGTGTGGAATGAGGAGTTGCCTTTCAGACCAAGTGGATTTGTAGTGATGAATGGGGAGGAATCTCTCTGGGGAGAGGAAGGAGCTCCCTACAAGCCAGACTCTGTAGCAGTTCACCATGGCAAACCCCAGTTAAATCCCACTACAGAGCAACTGGGTTTGTTCTGGTCAGCCCCTCCCTGCAGGGAGGGACAGAGGGTGCCCGGGGTCTCACCCCACTGCTCCGGGGCCCCAGGCGAAGAATGTGACCCAGCACCAGCACGATTTTCTGGCCTGTGCTACAGCCACGTGCTCCGACCCTTTTGGCAGATGCAGTATTTGTTTAAAGCCACAAATGACTTCCTGAAGGAATGATCCTTGGATAATGGGGTCCTGCTCTGCAGTCTGCCCAGGCGGGGGGGATGTGTCACCCTCAACCACAGCGATTGTGGCCTGTTCTAAGTTTTGCTCTGGAGTGAACTTTTGCTGTCAGTAAAACTAAATCTCAGTAGGCAGCAGGCTTGTCCTTCTACAAAGGAATTGTGTTTTTAGTCTTCCAAGAACTCATCCTGTATGGTCTGGGATCTGGATCCCTCTGACTGTGCAGACCTCAGCATGGCTTTGCCAACTCCCACAGTACGTGACAATAATGGCAGTAGTAACAAACTACCTCAAAATAGACCAAATACAATATGGTAAGAGATCTTTATTAAAAATTTTGTACATCAAAGGATTAACTACTACATTTTAAACAAGAAATAAGATTTTACATATTACAAAAGATGTTATTACTTCTTGAATTAGAAATAAATTTTATGAACACTGTACATAATACATCTGAGTTGTAAGAGCAGGAACAGGACTGAGTGCCTGAAAATGATATAACTTAATAAGAAAATGCACTCAATTCTTAGTATACAACATAATATTTCTGGAAAAATAGTATGGTAACTACAGTCTGAAAATGCTGCATCCCTCTGACCAGTAACTACCAACAGTGTTCTCACAGACATTTGTGCCCTGCCTGGTGATTTCCAGGGGTTTCTTTCTTTGTTGGAGAAATTTTCTTCCTAGGGTCTATTTTTCTTGGAGAGAGCATAATGTTATTCCATGGTATGGTTAACGCAATCTCCATACAAAAACCTGATGTAAAGCATTCCTCACAATGTAACTTTACCTCCAACCCAGATTAGGAAAACCAACTGTGATAGCACATAAATGTCTACAGAAATAGATTTTTATTGAGTGTTACCTTTTGTTACAAAGTAGTTAAAAAGGAGAAATATACTTTAGCTTACCAGATAACCGTTACTTTGTGTATCATTCATACTACATAATTTTTTTCTTTTTTGAGATTCAGTGTAGCTGCGTTAGAATTTAAAATAAAAACAAAACAGAAGATCACGTTTAAATTGCATGATCTATTTGGCTAGGAAGGGTGTGTGAAGTTTTACTGGATAAGTATGAACATACAGTTCTCATATAAAAGCATATTATGTATCTAGTCCAAGGAAGGTAATAAAAAAAGATTTAAATCTTTATACAGAAAGTGACAATGCCCATGTTATACTATGGAACACATCTACTAATTTGGAATTACAGGTGTAACGTGTGAATAAAAGATATCAACTTACTAAACAAAATCTTTTTAAAAAGAGAGCAGAATCTATAAATAAAAATAGTAAGTGCTTTCTTTCCGGTAATATTCTTTGGCTGCTGCGAGTGCCAGTGGAGGGTTATTGCAGACACTAAAAGGCGTAAGGTCCCACTATGATCGTTAACCTCAGCACCGAGCTCGTGCGGTAATTCAGGCTGTTCACTGTCAGCATCTCCAGGTCCACAATGTGCTCCCTGGGTCCTGAGAGGGACTTCACCAGCACCAGCATCGCGCTCACGGCGCTGGTTTGCTGCAACAACAACACAACAAAGCCCAGCTCAGTCCGACCCACAGCAACTCCCGGCGGCATCAGCGCTGCTGTGTCACCGCACTGTGCAAGGCTCTGTCTCAGCACAGGCATGCATGAGGCAAGGGTTCTTTTAACACTTCCAAGTGGCCATGACTAATCTCACACCTGGCTTTGCTGCAGGGAAAACTCCACCTGACTGAGGCCCAGAGGAATAAACTGTGCTGCAAAATCTGTTTCTGGTTATGCTGACTCTCCCGAAGGATGTGGGAAGTGGTAATCTATCCCAGGATGGTCTTTGTTTTAACCCCATCCACCAGCTTTTAAAATAGAGAGAGAATGAGTAAAACAAGAGCTCTAATGTCTTTAACAGTGAGGTAGCTTTTTCAGTGGAGAGAAACTCAAAAGTCTGTCTTGTGGCTCATACTCCAGAAGTTGTGCTGTCCTTGTAAACACTGGGAATGTTTGCAACTGGTGTGTACCTATTGCCGTCCCCACTTTGTACTTTTTCCAATCTGGGATTGTGCTGCTGGGGAACACTGACAGGCCTTGTTGGTGTTGTGCTGCTGGTTTGTCAAACAGCTTTGTCTTTTCCAGATGATAAAAGGGTCAGCTCCATCTCTGCCTTTGCCTACTTACAAATATTTTCTCCCCGTGTCACGTGAGTTGGGGGCGCAGATGAATCCAATCCATCTGCTGCATCCAGGAGCCAGCTCAGCATTTTACTAAAACAGTAGGAGTAACTTCCAAGTAAGCTTTTGTTTACCACAGTCCCCTGGCAGGAATAAACACGTGCTTCCTTATTTAAGGCCTGTGATTTCTTGTTGGGTGGCAACAGGAGACAGGAATTGTTACTGCAAGGGTCAGTGAGGGCCACACCGGGGTCTAACCCAAGTGGGACCTGCAGTGATCTTGTTTTTATTTTAAGCAAATAGTTTGTATTTTGGGAGTAGTTAGGGAGTTTCGATGTGTAGCCTGTAATGCAGCTCTTTTCCCTGGATTTGTTACGTCACAACAAATGATATATGGTGAGTAGTTCCCTGTTCCCACCTTGGGTAAATGTGGTGTAAATGGAAATGCCATAGCTTGGTGCACTTGTAGGATGTACTATCAAAAGCCCCATATCTCCTGTTTTGAAGAAAAATAATTAAAAATTAAAACTTTCCAATTAATGTATTTCTGATAGAAGCTTTTTGTGTTGATTGTTTTACTGAGTGTAAAGCCACATAAAAAGGAAAATGATTTCCCAGGAATTTGTAAATATTTGTAATTTGTAATAAGGGTTCAAGAAAATGAGATTTCTTCCTGAAAAAACCACTTACAAAGCAGATGTTCTAGACACCCCCATTCATGTGTGTCTACTTGGATGCATCCCACCAACAGGAAGTACTGCTATCCCAAGTAATTTGAACTTCCTTGGTTTTTACTATGGGAAATAAAGGTTTAATTATGTCTCAACATAAAACCATTGTAAGTTGGCCTGAGCTTAGCTTGGGGTGGGGCACAGATTTCTAGAATGCTGTTATTGAGTTCTTCTTTTGCAAAATGAGAAATGTAATTAAGGTAATTGTACAAGGAATCCTTCTGTAATTGTCTTAAATAGATTTATCTGGGGTGTTGGTACCAAGAAGGGAAGGCAGGGAGGTATTTTCATGTGAATCTGACACGGGTGTCTCAGGATTGCTAAATATTCCTGAGTTTGAAAGAAACAGTTTGAGTCACAGTTTAGGGTTTTCAGGCAGGAGAGCAAAAGGCTTGTTAAAAACTGGAAACCAAGCACACTTAGTAAGGAAGCACCAAAAAGCTGCCGAACTTTGGGGTGCTGTGGAAGCCTTACGGGGACGTTTGGGGTTGTCACAATGAGCAGGCAGCGTGGAGGCAGGGTCTGACTGCCCCCAGTACTCACCCTCAGGTAGAACTCTCCGTTCTCGTTGCCAGACTTGATCCGGAAGGTGTTGATGGTATTGGGGTAGATGGTGGTGGCCTGGATCTGGAAGATGTCGGAGGGCACGGTCCTGTCGGAGCGGATGCTCATGTACTTGTACACCACCGAGTAGGGCAGCTCCCGGCAAATGGCGTTGGACACCGGGCACACGCAGCGGCTGCCACACGAACAGGGGCAAAAGCACATGAAAAGACATTCAAATACGATTTTCTGGTTTGTTCCATCATGTCCCCTCTGGAGGATGAGCCTAAAAACACAAGATTTAATTTTTCCCTTACTTCTCCGAGGTGAGGACGTAGGGCTCTTGACAAGGATTTCTAGGGTAACAACGGAACCCTCCGTGGTAATTCCAGCAGATTTCATCCTCTCTGCATTCATTAGTGGTCTCGCACTCGTTTATATCTAGGAGGAAGGAGAAGGGACTGTGTCAAAGCAGATGGAAATGGGCTTGCTACAAAGGTACTACAAAAAAACCTGCTTGTGTGTTGAAACCCATCAGCTTTCCATGTCCTTGTCTTGTTTTCTGGGACCTGGCTATAAAGGGTTTCTCTATGCAGAAGAGGAATAAACTTGTTTATTGGGTGTTAAGCAAGACTGAATGTTTTTAGTTGACTGGAGATGCACATTAATCATATATAGTGCAACTGTGGAAATGCTGTCAAGTTTATAATTAGCAAAGAATGATTTTACAGCAGAAGGTGTCCTGAAGACAGGAAGAGGGTCTCAAGGAAGAATTGTTTTCCTGCCTTTTGCATCTTCTCATTTTGAATAATTTCGGTTTCATGGTCTAAAATGCTTCATTAATGGCTACATTTTAACTAAAATAGCTTTAAAAAGAATAGTGAAAACTTGCTTATTGTGCAAAGTAGAGCTTCTTTTGCCTGGGAAAAGAACCCTGAAGGGAGGTGGGGGCTGTGAGCCTTGCACTGTATTAATGCTCTATTTCCTGTCAGTGCCAGAGCCCCACTGTCTACCCCCATGGTCTCCTGAATTTCACACAGGCACAGAAAGGCTTTATTCAGATGTAATCTCTTGGAAGGCACAAACAGGTTTTTAGATGCTTAAATCAACTATCCTGCAATGCTCAGCTGCTGTTCTTAAAAAGGGAAGGATCAGGATTTTGTAAAACAAAATACTTTTCAAGAATTATTTTCTCATATTTTCTGCCCCTAATTATCACACCTCTTTATTCCTAAAAATACCAACTGTTAAATCAGGTTCTGCATTACAGAAGCAATAGTTCTTGCACTTAATACATTGTTCTGTGATATTCTCTAATAAGATGCAGAGACTTTTAGCACCACTGAGGAAAAACCACAGACTTGAAAATCTGGCATTTTGTGGCACCTGGCCAGAACACTTATTTTTCTACACACGAATTGTCTGAGCTGCTGAAGGCTTGCATTTCTTTTTCTCTTGTTATCAGAAGAAACATATCTTTAATTTCTACTGTGGCTGGATTTAGGAATCTCTCTGAAAAGAAACATGATATAAAGCCATGTTTCAAGTCTGTAAAAAGTGACCTGATTTTATTCAGGGATGTTTATCTCAAAGCCACTACCTTGACATCCAAGACAAGTTTTACCTGCGGGTTGCAAAAACTGAAATTTTGTCCTAGGAATCCGAAGGACTTGGAGTTTGAGCTGAAGGATTCAAATGAGATTATAAGGTATTTAATGAATCATCAACTGCTTCCTCAACATATCTTCTGCTAACAGCACAGTAATCCTGTCCCGAAATATAACCATTTAGCTAGCAAGCACTCTTAGCCTTGCCTGGAATGGTGTAAATCGTGCAGGGCTGAGCCTGCCCAGGGGAGGGCACCTACCTTGGCATGTCCTGCCTCCTACTACCTGGTATCCTTCAGGGCACACACAGGAGAACTTCCCTGGCTCGTTGACACACTGGTACTGACATAGGTAACTTGAGGTTCTGCATTCATCAGTGTCTGCAGAGAGCAAAAGAGCTCCGTGTTACTGGTTTTCAAAATTTACCTTGTTACAAAACTAAATATAATAGTTAAATGTTTGGGAAAAAAAAAATCTGTCTAAAAAGAATTATCCAAAACCTGAAATGTGCTGTTTAACACCTTGAGAATGGAAGGGTGAATTCTACTGGGGTTTTGTTAGTAATCATCCAAAAGAAGAATTTTGGATTTGAGGAAGCAGAAGCTAAATTAGACTTCAGAACAGGTTTGGGAAAATAACTCTTGGAATTGTGTATACTTGCAGTATTCCAAAATGTGATGACTTTGAGGGAAAAAACCACAGCTGTCAGATTAGTTAGTAAGGCAAAAATGTTGCCTTTGTACTTGTGCCCTATGCTCATGGCGTAGCTCTCTGGGAAAGAGGGAAAGGTCTTTTTTTGCCTTCTAATAATAATCAGTGGATGCCATTCTCCTCCTTTTTTATCCTTGTGTATCCATCAGTCCCTCGTGAAGGAAGGCTGGTGTGAAACAGAACTGAACAGTGTATGCCATCAACAGGAAATGAATTTAAACCTATCAAGAGGAGGGATTGGCTTGGAAAGCACAGAGCTCCCTCCTACTACCTCTGAGCTGAGCCCAGCTCTTGGGCTGGGGTCAGGGATGTCCTTGGAGGCTGCATACTTGCTGCTCCCTGTTCTGTTCAAATAGGATTAGCTTAAGCAGCTTGGCTTAGCAGACGGAGGATCTGTAACAGCTCTTCCAGCTCGCTGGGGAGGGCAGCGGTGAAGCAGGGACCTCTTTGGCTCCAAGGCTGGTAGAAAGGATATGGGCTCTGAGGGTGAGGTCATCGTGTCTCCAAAAGGAGATTAGGGCACCCCTGTGGAGCCTCTGGCAGAGGAAATAAAGTGTTGATTGTATAATCATCAGGAGACATGCTGTTTGTTTGCAAAGCACCTCAAGAGCACAATTGTCGCTCCCTTAAAATCAGAAATTGGAGGTTTTGTTTTCAGAGGAGCCTCACAACACACAAAATTGCCTTGTTTTTGGTGCACATTCCTTTCCAATTCATTTAATGGTCATCAGCGTTGGACCACCCACAATTCCAGGGAGTTTGTGCAATCAGGGTTCAGAAACCTCTTTCTTCCCACTCAGATATGAAGTGCAGCAATCTCTGTCCTGTTTTCCACTTGCTTTAGAGAGACCCATTCCTACCTGTACCTGAAAGCAGCTGCAGCTCCTCAGGTGTGAATTAGCCCCATTGGTACCATAAAAAATAAATATCTTAAGGCTTTTGGCTACAGACTGTACCCTCAGAGTGCCTCCACTTCAACTCTGTCCCTTAGTTCACAGAAGGGCTTCTGGGAGGAAAAAAAAGAAAAAAAATTGCTTTTCCAAGACAAAAAAAAGTCTTACCTTCACAGTTGATTCTGTCACTGCTTAGCTCAAAGCCTGGATTACACTGGCAGATGAAAGAACCCAGGATATTGTAGCACTGCTGTGCACATGGGTTGTTGGCATCACATTCGTTTATGTCTGAAAGGAAAAAATCAGATATTTATCTCGTGTAGGTGGTAATTAGGCTTGGTGGATTAGTCCTTAGGCTGGGCCTGTTGCTCAGCAGAAGCCCAGTTGGCTCTAGCAATGTAGATCTGCAGTCACTGGAGCAATGTTAGAGCTGTGCTTTACATTCCATGTAAAAACCAGTATTTTTCCAGGAATGATGGTTATTCTAATGTGTGATGAATTCTCCCAAAAATGTTTAATGTGGCTATTGAACTCCACATTCCAGCGCCCTTTTTTCAGGTATGAAATGCCAAGTCTCTATAAATAATTGATATAAGGAACACATACTGATAAGACCTCTCAGCATGCAGTGGTTAAGATTTATTTGAGCTATTTATTACTGTGAAAATTTTTTCTTTTAAATTCCATTGCAATTATAACATGAGCCTTTGAGGCCAGTAGAGTTCTGCAGAGCTCTAAGGCCTAGACCATATTGGGGGAAGGTATTTTTCTGTGCTACATTTTCCATGGTGTTGCCCATCCCAAGAACATGATGAGGACACTGGTATGAGAAGAGAAGCAATTTTTTAATGGGAAGTTTATATAAGTCTAATCACCTCTGGAATCTATAGCCCTTGTTTTGCACAGACTGTTGATTAACTGCTGCTCCTGTCAGTCTGTAGATTTTAGTGTTTTCCCTTGTATTCCTTGTATTTCCCTCCTGCATGTTTTCCATTCTTTTTGGTGTTTATCAGATATCTCCATGAGTAGAGAGCTGCGCTAGGAAAAAACCTTGGAGTTCATGGCTTATAATTGCCAGCAACACTGTAAATTTACAGATACAACTAAAAACTGACAAAGATGAGGCATTTATGAATTCTCTGCATGATGAGCCTCCTAGTCCTGAAAATTAATGATAATAGGGGAAAACTCATCACAATTTTTTTTTCTTCCTCTGAGTTCATTTCTGGCAACAGTGCAAAGGATGTACATCATTCCTCCTCCAATACTACCAGGAGGAATAAATTAGGTGGCCGAAGCCCCAGTTCTGTAAGTTTCCCAAGAAATATTGACCCACTTTCAATATAGGCAGAAGTTGTGACACAAATGTAATGGCCACAGCTGTCAGGTGTCACTGTGACAGATGTGAGAGTTTGTCTCGATGCAGCAACCGTTCATTTATACATTTCCTCCTTAGCTTTCCTTTACCTGCTAGAAATGTGCCTGATGAGGCTGGGAGGCTGGAAAGCCAGAGAAAGGGGTGTTTGGTGAAGTGCTGAAAGAATCCACCTTCCATTTGAGCCATGGAAAGGGACAAATAAGTGACCTTTGCCACTTGGTTCTGTTGTGTCCATGGGCAATTTTTAAAATCCTATGATCTGGTGAGAACTAAGCAATTCCTGTCTCAGTTCAGAGCTGTGCAGTGTCCCAGGGTGCTTGATGAGGTCTGGCAATGCTTGGAAAGATGATAGAAGCGGGGAGATTTTTTCTTTGTGTATAATATAGATTTTATACGCATGAATTACATCTATAAAGAAATTCTGACCATCTCCATCACCAATATCTTGATTTTATAGCCATTCTCTGTGCTTCAGCAGACAGTTACCTTCTGATTATTACTCTAATCTTTCTAGAATAGATCTTATGATTTCAAACTTGACATCAGTCCTAAAGTTTTACTGTGCAGCTTCCCTTAGCATTTTATTTCTAAGGGCAATATCAGTGCTGAAAGGTCACTCTTAGCAGCCCTTGTTTTACTTTTTAATATTTTCTAGATATTCACATGTGGCCTAGAGGCTTTCTTTACCGTGTGCTGAGGATAATTACCCTTAACTGCAGAGGTATGGTATTGATTCCCTTGATTTCCAGTTCTGGCCTTTGTTGTGTGAACTGGGAATAATATCAGGAAAGCCAATAATAAAGCAGAACTGAAAGAATTATTAAATTTAGGATTAAACACTGAATATAAGGCTTTAGAAGTTCCTTGGAAATCTGCTATGCCAACAAAATAACAGGCGTTCAAGAAAGCTCTAAAGTTTTCTCCAACCTTCCTGTAATTCTGGGATCGCTCACAGAGGAGATCACTCTCAGTGCAGTCTTCTACTGGTTGCTGTTTATTTCCTTTAAGCCTCCCCCACGGCAGTGGTGTGCCGGTGTCCGTGTGCGTGGGGGAGCTGCTGTGCAGGCTGAGGAATCCTTACCTACGCAGGTGTGGTTGTTGGATGCCAGCTGGAAGCCAGCGTTGCACTGGCAGTAGTAGGAGCCGGGGGTGTTCACGCAGCGGTGGTGGCAGTACGGGGGCAGGGTGCACTCGTCGATGTCTGGGGCACCAGAAACAGCAGTTAGTTCACATGGAATCCCAACCCTTCCCTGCTGCTCTCCCGTGTCCGAGGAAAGTTAATTGCACTTGGTTCAAAGCAGGGGAAAAACCTGCATGTGCTGGGGACTGCTTCCTTGGATATTAACAAGATACAATTTAAGCTTTCCTGTAAGTGACTATTTTGTGACAACCTTTTATGCTCCTTGTCTTCACTGTGCATTCCAACTTTATTTTATTGACTCAGTCCTGCAGTAGTGCTTGGTTTGGTTTGGTTTGTTTTGTGTGGGTGAAACTCAGTGTTTTGTTCAGCTTTCCCACCAGGATCCTTGAGGATCAGACATGGTGCTGACCAACACAGCCAATATGCCTTGGAGCTCATTTTCCCAAAAACTCGCATGCAGTGCTCCTGGCACGTACTAAATCTTTTCAGCTCCATTAGGAACAGTCCAGGTTTTCTGTGCAAGTACAGGGGAATGGCAAGGATAGAGAATTAATGGGCCTGAAAAGGAAACAGGTGGTTGTGCTTCCCTTCCACAGGGATTCCCAGACCCTGCCTTGCTCCCTGAGGGGCTCCCGTTGCTCCCATTCCCCTGGCTGCCTGTCCTGGATACCTTCCCACCCAGCAGCACCACACCTGGCTGTGCATCTCGGCACTGAGGGCCTTCCACAGCCTCTCCTTGCAGGTCAGCCCTGCTTTTGAGGTGGAGCAGGCTGCCTTTCCAAGAGTCAGCATTCCTGGTGTGCATCGGAGCAGGGGTTTCACCTGGAAACCACACAGAATGTGCACCACCCCATTCTCTTACCCCTCTGCATTTTAAAAGGCTTCCCTGCATTCTGGAGGCGATAGTGGCTCAGGTTTTGCCTGGAAAACGTGTTTTATTGTTCCATTATTGTGTGTGTGTGCAGTGGCTGCCTTGAGCCGTGGCCTGCTGGAGCTTGGTGAAGAAATCCACGCCGTGCTCCGTCCTTGTACACAATGGGACATTTCAAAGGATCAACACTCACACAAATCAGACCAGTATTCACTGGAACAAAGAAAGGCACTTCCCATATCCCTGCCAGATCTTGAGTTTCCTACCTCCAGCTGTTTCCACCATAGATGTGTTTAAAAACAGGCCAAGACTTTTTTTTTTTAATAATGAGGAAAGTGTTTGTTTTAATATCAAGTGAAAAAATAATCTTTAGAAGTTAACCCTTCCTTTGTCAAATTTGGGGCTGAACTTAGTGGAGTGTTTTGGATGATGCTGAATGAAAAGGCTTATGCTGGAAAATTCCTGGCTATCCACGCAGTAGCAATTGTCACTGTAATTCTTGTTGCAGAGAGAAATTTGGAAGTGGAAATGGAATAAATTAAGAAGGCACAGTAGATTTCCATCCTTGACTTTTACAGGACTAAGGTCTTATAAGAAACTTCTAAAAAATAGGATTATACATATGAGCAATGCTTTGCTGCATTTATACACATAAATGCTTTCAGGATCTGGCTTTTATTCAGTAGGAATTTTCCTTGTGGGATTAGGCACACCAGCTCTGGGCAGATCTAAGGGCTGAGATTCATCTGATCCATTGGGCCAAATCTGTTTGAAGTGATGCTGGAAAACAATTTATTCTCTCTGCAGTCATGCATTTCAAAAAAGACCGAAATGGCAACATGTGAACGAGCAAACTTTAAAAAAAAATCTCAGAAAAGTCAGAAATTATTAGTGAATTTCGATTAAAATCAACCAATTGTTAAAAACGTCTTTTTTTCCTCACTCTACCTTCAAGCCAAAAGAGTCTGGAAAAATTTCTTTCAAATTTGAGAAACATTTCCTCCCATATGGAGAACCTCTATCAAGATCTGGCCCCGAGAACATTTTCTGGCTAAGCTGTTACAAAATCCCCGAAGACAGGCTTTATTCTGAAATGCTGACAGTACTAACTGTTGGGATGTACTTCTAATTTAGGTCAGTGTGTAATATGTAACACAGGTGTTATTCTTGGTTTTGACCTAAATAGGAGAAGGGAAATTTCACTTTCCAGACATCTTCATGCATAGATTTAGATGCATAAATGTATTCACATTTAGATGCAAGGGTCTATGACTCTTATTTCTTCTCAGTTCTGTCATGTTTCCAGTGAGACTTCCATTTAGGACCATAGGTCTTGATATCAGAAGTGCTGTAGCATGGCAGTAATATCATTTACCTGCTATATAAAAAAAATCCAAATAAACCCCAGATATTAAAAAAATAAATCCATGACCTCAAAACTATTCCTCTACCTACATTCCAAATTAGTCATCCTACTCCTGCACAGAGACCTGAGAAAAATCAGATGCACCTGTGTTTATGCCAATTTGACAGTTCAGGGCCTGATCTACATCTCTTAGGGAAGAGATAAGAATTTTTGGGTTTATTTCTACAGCCTCTTGGATTGGAATCCTGAAGCAAGGGCCATGCCCAGAAATTTAAGTTAGTCTAGGTGTGTACTAAAATCTCCCCAGTTTCTTACCTATGGCCTTAACAAGGCTTTTTGAAGAGATTAAGAATAAAAATTTAAAAATTCTCATACACTTTGAAATGCAGGATCCCTGAAAGAGGAAAACCACGAGTTCTGTTGAGGTTTTTTCTCTTGAAAAACCCCAACCCCAAACCCTTTTCTCCTAAGCAGCATAAAACCAGTGCAGTGTCTTAGAAGAGGCTGTCTTGAATATCACCTCCTGATGTGTAGATTCGACTTTCCTCTTTCATAGTTGTTTTTATTATCTGCCAAACCCAAGGCTTAAGGCTGGAGTGTCCCTAGAAGCAATTTATCCATTGAAATGGTGATTAAAGAGGTGTTAAATGCAGGCTGAAGGAACAGGGTAATGGCACTTGGGCGTGATGTCCCCACCTGAGGGATGGGATAGGGAAGATGCAGTGTTTGCCCTGCACTTGGATTTAATTCCATGCTGTACTTGCAGAGCTCCCAAGGGTGCCAATAGCTTATCTTGGCACGGAGGATAAAGCCTGGTGGGTTTTAGTGGCTGCAAATCTCGTGTACCTGCATCCAGAGTTTCCATCTCTTTCATTTGTGCTCATAAAGCTGAGTCCTGGAGCGGGGCTGGGGGAGGGAGTGCTGTGTCCCACAGACCTGCAGCTGAATCTCGGGGAAGATGTGCTTTACTTTGCTGCCATCCGGGATTCACGGCAATATCTGGGACACTGGGCAATGCCCCAACACAAACAACCAACGCAACGGGAACTATTAGCAAGACTCAGCTTGTGAACTCCAAGTGTTGATTATCCTTGAAATAGCTCCTTGTCCCATGTTTTAGTGATTAATTATTGTGGTAAAGGGACTATTCCATTGCATTCCAAAGTGAGACAGCTGTTTTACAGCACACATACCCATCTGCTTTATGGCCAGCGTGAAGTTGGCAACTGTAGATAATGAAAGCAAACCACTGAATGGGCAGCAACACTTACCAACGCATTGGTCCCCTCGTTTCTGGTAGCCTGGAGGGCACTGGCAGCTGAAGGACCCTCTTAAATTGACACACACTTGGTCAGCTCTACAATTGTGGGTTCCAGTTGCACATTCATCTATATCTTTATAAAAAACAAAACAAGTGCAATATTAGTCATTACATTTATTTCAAGTATTTAGCCTGTGGAAATGCCTTACACATCTTCCAGCTACCTGTAAGTGCAGGCAGAAAAGTTCACATGCACTCCCAAGATGTCATCTCAACACTTGCAGCTATCAGAAATCTGGTAACATTTTAATTCTCATACAGCGCCTTTGTAGATATTTTCGGGTATGGTTATTTTAAACATTTATTTGTCAAATACCATTAATATTTTGTACTTGTCAGTCTAGAATTTTCTGTAAACGTCTTGCAGCTTCATCATATTTGAATCATTTGCCTGTTTTGTTTTGCTTTAGTTTTTTTCCCACGCTGGTTGGATGTTTCATGCTGAATTACTCCAGAAAATTTCAGCAAACCTAGTTCAGCTCTTTCTCAAGAAGGAGAGGAGTTAGAAATATGTTGTTTTGCTGGTACTAAGAGGACTCTGCTGATCTCTTGCATGGTTCCCGTGCTCCATGCTTTGGACAGGGACTTGGAACTTGGTATGTGGTGGCCTTCTCATCAGGAAGAGATCTGCCTCTTGTCATTCCCATGAAAATTCCCCTAATTCAGTCAATCTGTTCAAGTCTCTGGAAACAGTTTACGTACGTTTCTATTTGCACAGTACAGCTAAAAATGCAAGTTCTAGCCCGATACTTTTCAGAGTAATTCAGGCAGCTTTTAGTTTGCACTGAATGCAGGTTTATACAAGTATAAAAGCAGCGTTTTCATTTTGCCTGCTCATTATGACTGCTGAAGGTACTTAATTATAATTAAACTGCATGTGCTGACAAATGAATTACAATTTGCTTTCTCATCTGAACATCCAAAATGTTGGAGAGCTTTTTATTGTAACATGACACAGTACAGTGAGATGACTTTTTAATTTTGGCATCGTACACAATTTGGAGACTCTAGGCTGAATAAACAAATTCCTTATAACTTATGATCTCTAGTTTACAAATCTCAGCTGACCTCTCTATTTGTATAGGCACTGGGGATGTTAGAACATCACCAGTGGCAGATTCTGGGTGGTGCTTTGGAAAAAATGATGGATTCTTTCTCATAACAAACGAAAACAATTTTGACCACAAGATTCAATAAAAAATAAACCATCAACAGTTTGAATTAATTCTCAACGTTTACCCTTTCCCCAAATGTCCAAATATTTTACATATATTTTCCCTTTATCCAACAGGGAAGGTAAAGCCCTTTTATGTTAGGCTGCTCTTTGCATTTCTGCACAGAGTCAGTCCTGAAGCTGCTGTGCTGGTGCAGGATTTGCTGAGCTCACTGTTGTGTCCTGGCACTGAAAAGCACATTTTCAGATGTGAAGACTTTTGGGGGCTACAACTGGCTGCTTCCTGCCACCCTGTCATGGGGCATCTCAGGGCAAGTCTTTGCAGGGACCTCATGAGCTTTGTACTCCTGGTTCCTAAAAGCTGGAAATAAATACTTGTACAGGTCCAATCCTTTTTGTTGCGGAGTGTGCTGGAACAAAGCAAGTTCATTTGATCTATAGGAACTTCATATGTGAGTAAACATGAGTTGCCTTTTAAGATGGATTAGTTAAAATGCATTGAATAATAAGCTACTCCAGCAAAAATGATTCCTAGATTTACTTATGCACTCGCAGTCTTCGGCTGTTCCTGATGGTAAATTCAGCTGGACAGAAAAACAATTATTCCCAATTATTGCCTGCTCGCTGCCTCCCCATTTGGAAACCCTTGAAGGGTTTGATGTTCTGGCCAAGATCTGGGTTTATAAAAGGTGGGAAGTGAGGGCGGGCAGGAGAGAAGTGTCCTGCCTTCCCTGGGAAAGGGTGGTACGGTTGCCAGGCTTGGAGTGGGTCTGCTCCCACCTGTGCAGGGAAATCAGTGTTGGTAGAGCAATGCTGGTGGCCTAAAGGTTGTGTTTGAGGGAAATACAGTGGGAGGAGAACAATGGGCACCTGGAAAGGTTTCAGTGCTGGCATCTCTGGTATTGCAGTAGTTACAGATGTGTTCTACTGTTGTGACTGATGCAGGGGTGAGGAAGTGAGTGAAGATTTCAGTGCTGAAAGCAGTGCCAAATGTGAATTGTGTTGGTGCAATCCCAGAGCAGCCCAGCCCTCGTGGAGTATGGGAAGGAGCACTGGTGGATTTAGCAGTGATGCTGCAGCTCTGCCTGTGAGCGAGGCCAGAGAGGAGGCTCCAGCTCTTGGCGCTCAGAGTGACCCAGATCGCTGTCCATTACAGAAATAGTCTGTTTCCTAACTGTCCAGAGAGCTTTTGGAGAAACAGAGGTGTGGGAGTCATAGGAAGGAAGCAACAGCAACACTGGAGTTTCCTCGGGATGCGGCAGAGCCGCTCCATTTCTTTCTGAGGTGGTAGAGGCAGATTTCTTTATTTACCACTACACACACACCTCTCTGCCCATGGCAAATGGCACCATTTGCACTGGAGGGGCCAATATTGATTTGGGATTCCCACTATATGTTAATGGCCCTGGAACGGGTAAATTGTCTATCTGCAGTTCTTCAGGGTTTGACCAAACTCAAGTCTCCAAGTTGCTTTCCTAGTTTTGTCCCCTCTGTAGGACATCAGTCACACCCAGGTCTTCATTCCATTATTTTAAGAACTTATTTTTCCAGTTGAAGTCAGACTTTTCCAATCCATGAGATTCCTAGATTTACGACGACTCACGCAGTGCCCTCTACCCCTCTGACAGTGATTTTGAGGTTCCGTCAATTCCTGCTTTTAGTCTGTATCAAATGCGGTAACGTGGGAAGGAGACGGGGGTTATACAAAGCACGTATTTTTCCCTAAATTCTACCACCTCGTTTCTTGACAGAATCCCTGGGCTTAAGTGAGAGCAGTGAATGAGGGCATTGGGAATCCAAGCTTTTGGTTTCTGGCTGGTGCAGACACCCATGGCCATGATTTGGTCTCTGAGAAGACACTGCAATCTGGGGCAAGGGTGTGATCCAGGAACATCACAGAGCTCACCAGCTCTAATCCTGAGAACAAAAGAAATTTATCTGACCTTTCCTCTCTAGCATGAATGTTTAATAATGTGTTACGTGCATGTGTATTTATAATAATTAAAAAAATTAAAACAAGGCTCTCCACTGCACACACTTGTCCCTCTGGGGAGAGGGTGAGAGAACAAACATGTGACAGATGTTTGTCATGTTGCTTAATGCACTACTGGAAAGCACTCAAGATACCACAGTGATGAGTGCAGTATAAGAAACAGATCTAGAAAGAAAATATGGGGCTTTTACAAGCTCATTCTTGAGCATCTTTCCTCTACATCCTCTTTTCCAAATTTAGTGTCATCATGACAAAGTTCATCTCCAGAACTGTTTCAGCAGCTTGTTCCATAGCTGAGGCTTCTGCCTTAAGCAAATATCTTGCCTGATAAGAAAACACCTGAAAACACTCTCAAATCATTCCTCATCAACTTTGTTTAGATTTCATTCCTAGATGTTGCACAAGCATTTTTTTGCCCAGGTAAGCCATATAAATTACACAGTGAAGGAAAGTGATCTGCTCTTTCTTTTTTTTCTTTATCTTTTCTAACCTTAGCTAACATTTCTAAAGGTTGTGCTGTTCACCACACATAAACAAGGGCTGTAATATTGTTTGAAGTAGTTAAAAACCTGAATGGTATTTGATTAAAGATGCCTGCAACCTGTGAAATGCAGTGAGTTCAAGAAGTAATCTGTATCTCTGAGTCTGATCAATGCTGTTGCTCAGATTTTTACTCACATAAAGGTTTCCTCTGGGCAGTTACATCCTGTGTAGGTGGAGAATTCCTTTGGAATAGCCTGGGTGTCTCTAACAATCCTTTTGGAGATCAATCTTTCTTCCAAATGGAGCTGGGTTACCTTCAGTGTCTCAATCATTGTAATAGTTGAACTCAGGTAATTATGTAGTCTTTCAGTAGGCCACTCAAAATCAAACTTATTAGGGGATTTACTTGTACTTTGGTTAGAAAAAATATTTGCAAAACAAGTTAGGATTGAGTACTTTAATTTCTGCCTTTTGCTTGTAAGTGGTACATCCAGAATACTGCACTGAAAGGGTGTGAGAGTTCCAAAGTCAAGGATTTGGGGAGTGCAAAGCACAGAATTCAGGTTCTCTGAACACTCTGAATTCAGATCCATTAAACATCGCAAGAGAGTCTTTAATTATAGGAATCTCACTCAGATTTTCCTGCAGGCTTGTGCTTGGTCAAACCTTGCTGTGCCCAGAATGGGTTGGGTGGTGTGGGCCTTTATCGAGTTGCTGTATAAAATCCTTAAATAAAGTCGAGATTAGTCTAAGTAGAAGTGGGGCAGAAACACAACAATTAAGGACACCATGTCTCAATTAAATGACATGTGAGACACAGTGCTCTTTGAGAAATGTGGATGGAAGTCCTCAGCTGTGCTGTGGTAAATAGGGCCGTCAGACCCCAGTGACTCACCCTAATATAAATACTGCCTTTTGCAGCAATTTCCAGGGCTGCTCTAGAAAGTTCCTTTTGGAAGACTTTCCCATCCGCAACTCTCTGCAAGGTAAGAGAATGCTCCGATTTGCCCTGGCAAGTGTCTGAGGTTTGCAGGGTTCTACAGCCATAGTGTGAGAATCATGGAGGGCAGCAGAGCTTGCTCCTGTATTCCTTCAAAATATAAATCAACTTGCATTTCATAGTTTTAATTCCACAAGCCTCACTAATGGCTATACCCAGTGATTCCCTCATTTTCCAAAAATGTGCCCACACTGCCTCTTGAAGTGATTTACACAATTCTGTCTCTCCGCTGCTGACTTTGGCAGCCTGCTCTGTATTTCAACCACCAGTTGTGTGCAAAAATTTTGCCTGACCTGCTTTTTAGCTATAGCTTTCTCTAACCCTCGTGTATGGCTCAGTCTTTTAGAGGTAGCTTTTCTGCTTTTCTCCTGCACTCCATTCTCTCAGGCTCTTATCTAGATCCTTAAAATTTTCTTGCTAGTCTCGCCTTCTGAGCTACAACCCTGGCTCCGTTCCCTTCCCGCTGTGACTCACTTTTCCCAAACCCCCTGACTCATGCTGCTTGCTCACTTATGCAACAGTTTAATCTCTGCAATTTGCTTCGTATCATTAGAAGCAGCACATAAAACCAGGAGATGCATTTCACCGGGGCTTCAAACTTCCAGAAAAAAAAACGCCATCCATATCCACCTTCATCTTATTTAAGCCACTTAAAGCTTTCATCCTCCTTTCCAGCACATACCTGTATGTTGTGCTCAGAGCTGGAGAAATGTTTCCTTAACTAACTCAAGTGTGTCTTACTCCTGTGGCTGAAGTGTTCAGCTTCTTGCTGCTGACTGGTTCTCAAAATATTGCAATATATGACAGCATCTTCTTGCTCTCTGCGTACATCCTCCTCTGTCCAAACAAAATGTTTCCAGGTTGCTTTTCTGTATTCTGGCCCATAATAATCTTAATATTCCACCAGATAAAAAAAGGAGGCTCTTAAAATATTTTACAGGATTGAAATTCTTATTTCTGTCCCCACTGAGGAACACCACCAGTGGAGCAGCTTCTGAATGGTTCATAGAAATCCAAATCCATGATGGTCCCACTGATGTCAGTGTTGCACTTGTCATGGACTGCAGCGAACCTGTTCTCAATTTGTTTTGAATGTAAACCATAAATATTTTACTTAATGGGCTTAAATTTTTCGAGTTCTCAGTGTGAGTGTGGCCAGAAAATGACTTGGTCTATTTTTCTAATGGATTCATCTGAAGAGCAAACATCAGCTCCCACGTCAGCAATGGCACCAGAGAGTCTGATATTAGACACACAATGGTCTGCATGGTGCTGCAGCATCACAGACAATTTACTTAACCTCAGGGTTCTGTCAAACCTTTCCCTTTCTGCCCACTTCATTAACTTTTATTCTGTCTGTAAGATGTTTTATACTGGCATTTTTCAGAAAGAACCACCTGAAGATAACATACTTGAAGAATTTAGACCTCTATAGTTCATCCATGAGTATGGACTTATTTAATTTGACCAAATTAAGTATTCTGTCCCCTATTTATGTTTCTTATACTGTTCTTGCAACTGAAGCCAAGCTCACTGCTATGTCGTTTCCTGGATCCTCCCTGATCCTTTCTTACACATAGGAACAACTTTAGCAAACTCCAAATTCCCTGGTTCCCTCCCCAGCCTTAGCAAGCTATCAACAATTTCTGTCAAAGGCTTTTCTATTTCCCTTGCTACTTCCTTCAACATTTGGGATGTTATTCATCTGGGCTGGATGCCCAGACAGCTTTTAACTCATTGGTGTTGGGAGGTTGTGCTTTGCGGTCGTAGAGCCCAGCATAAAATCTGTTACATAACATCAGGGCAGGAGGTACCAGGAGGTGAAATATCAGGAGAAATTTCCCATTCCTGGAGTGGCAAAACCTGCTAATGCAGAGACCTTCACTCCAAGTGCTGTCACTGTCCAGTGGTGTTAGGAGGGAGCCTCTCTAATTCTGCACAGCTCTGCAGCAGCCCAAAACCTCCCCCTTTTTTCCTGGTTTTTCCCTTTTAAATTTTCCTTTGCCCTTTCATGTGAGGTATATTGGCCTGATTGCCCTGGTAACAAGTTTTCACAGTTGAGAGAAGGTAACCTGCACAAATACTTGCTTGCACAGGAAAAAGAGATGTGAGAGCCAAGACCTACATTTAAGCAAATAGGTGAGGTAGAATGTTTAAATTAATGAGATTTTCCTGAAAAACGGCACAACTCCTTTGGTGTGCTGAAACGTTTCCCCTCTCCAGTCTGAGAGTGCAGCAAAGCAAGTTCCTTGTGGATTTATCTTTTGCTGCTCCTGGATGTCGTGGCAGAGCACAAGAGAAGCAAAGCAAAGTATTGATGTGGTAAATGTGCAGAAAGAGAATTGAATGCCCTGCAACTCATTGTGTGATTTTTGTATTTGGGCTGCAAAAGTGAGAACAACTGTTGATTTGGGCAAGTTACCCAAGCACGGTGATGCCGGGAATATGAAGGTACAGGAAAAGCATCCCTCTATGAACAGAACAGAGTTAACGAGCTGTAGTAAGGGAGCCTGCCCTGCAGTTTTCTGTCACAATTATCTATTGTCTCTGGTATGTCCAAAGCAAATTGACTTATCACACAGAATAGCTCAGTAAAGGAGTGAGCCATAGCTTTCAGCACTAGAACATCTCCCACATGTTTGGGAGTGGCAGGCAGCTGGGAGGGGAGAAAGAAATGAATGAAGCTCTGAACTGATTCATTTCTTCCTTTCTCCTGCTCTTTCCCTCCGTGTGAGATGCTCCTTACCTCTCCAGCACACACCTAGCACTCCGGGAGGTGCGTTGCACACAGGAAATGGCTCCTAATTCCAGGATCCTTTGGAATTACATGGCTACACCTCATTATCCAACCACAGCTGAAGCGAATTAAATGAACATGATACATAAGACATTGGTCAGGTAACACAGGAATTGAAATGATCACTACAAGTGGGAGTAGTGGTATGGCTGATACGGTAAGAGTTAGTCTGATATGAAGCCACGAGCTATTCCCAAAAGGATTTTCTATCCAACGTTCTTTCAATGTGTATCCTTAAAACAAGAACATGGACAATAATATATGTCCTTGTGTTTAAAGTTTCTCAAAGGGAAGAGCACTTTAATCCCCCATTAGAAGACCACATTGTTAACTCTTAGTCTTCCCACTCAACAAAAAGAAAAGTATTCAGTGCTTTTGATGGATCTAGATTAATTTAAAATTTGTATTATTGGCTTTATTTTTACTGGAGCCATAAATGGAGTCATTACAATCCACTAATTCAGGGCAATGTATCTGTGAATCTGAGTGCTTCAAAAGATGAGTTGTCATAATGGCGAACTTTTTGATTTACATTTTGCAATAGCTTATTTTTACTTTCAGTGGAGTATTTCCTGCTGTTGCTTTCTTGTGTTTTAATGCTAGAGGTCTAACAACTTGTGCTTTTTGGTTCATGCCTGCCCAAGTGAGGATCACCCACCCATGATGACCAATACACTTGGACTGTGCTCAAAAACAACAAGGGTGGATTAAACTATTCCATTATTGCAGATGAAAGAGTTCTCCCCGACATCTGGCATATCATCTTCAAAACTGATATGGAACACTTCCATAAATTCAGCTTAACATTGTTTTTGTGAGTGTTCCAAAGTATTTTTAACATGAAGAAATAGCATGCAAACTAATTTCCTATTTGAAAGTAAATGTCTTGTCCTTATTTCTAATTCACTCAGTTATTAAAAAGGGAAAAGAGAAAAAAAAAAGGATGTTCACTTAACTTGAAGCATACTGGTTTGTTTACTTAAGTTAATGGAAAAGCTAGTCAGTGTTTGATGTAAAGCTGCCCCCTTGCTTGAAAGAAAACCAAACAACTGCTTATGAATTATGAATATCTCCTAATATTTTCCAGAATTATCTGAAGGATGTATTTTTTTCTTAATTACGTACACTTAAAAGTTCCAAGTTCCCTCTTCATTTCCATTTTGTTTATTTCTCTCCTTGGAAACCTCATAAGCATTTTCCTTTAGCTAGGCTTGACTGAACAAAATATCACTGCTACAACCTGTAATGTTGGGGAAATCAAGGCCTGAAAGCTTGTTAATTTTTAATTAGGAAGTTGAAGCTCATTAAAGCTTTGCAAGCCTTTTCACAGCGCTTGCACTGGCAGCTGCTGGATCCCTGCAAAGGAAAATATAAATATCTACCCAAAAAGTGAGTTCAGGGCACGCTTCAAAAATCAACTTTCGTTCTGAGACAGCTCAGAAAACAGCTCCTGCAAAAAATGTTGCTTTTCTTGTATGCTGGCACGTCTTCCACTGGTTTAGCCCCAATCAGAAGTACAGGAACCTGATTTTGGGGTGGTTTTGGTAGTGGATGTGCAGCTGATCAGAGCAGCTCTGTTGACATAAGGAACAAGGGACCTTCAGAAGGACCTTCAGATGTAAGACAAGCAACTTAAGCTATTTGATATGAGACCAATTTTATCAATACCATCTCAGCTTTTGCAGGCTGAATGAGCCTTTTTAGGAATTACAGTTTCCAAGCTGGGAACATGTAAGTTCAAGCCGAGTTCAATAGCAACTCTCAGAAGGAGAGGGCTTATCTAAATGATGATATTGTTTTTAGCACTAATCATCCTATCTGTTGGCAGTACCAACATGCTGCAATCTCCACAGCTCCCTACGTAAATAAGCAGATTCCTGATGCTGTTCCAGTCCCAGAAATGCCTTTGAAGGTATTATTTAGTTCTGATTTTTCCTATGTGGTTATGTGATACTTTTAGTGTGTGGCTGGATGTACCCACAGGTGCCGTGTTTTGAAGAAACGTATCTAAAACTTGTTTAAAGTGTTACTGGCAGGCACTGGGCTGTGAAATAGAAATGGTTAAAAAAATTTCGCTTTCATGCCTTCTACAACTTTTGAATGGTAGAGGAATAAAAGCAAATCATGGAAATAGTACTTGAAAAAAAAAGACACATTGGTTGATTTGGTCCAAAATATACTCTGGGGATGGGAGGGGACTGGAAGAGCTGGGATAGAAAAACACAATGTTCAGGTTGCACAGTTCAAGTGAAGTGAAAGGATGTGCAGAAGTTACGGTTTCTGTGGCAATACAAATTTGACTATGCCAAAACCAAGCAGTGTCAGATAGTTGTGATCTAACGAAACCATCACGAACTGGAGCTTATACATTTTTGTTTGTCTGTTTTGCCCTAAGAATTCTTATGAACTGCCTTCCCCTTAGAACTTAAGTGGAAAATTCAATTTTCCATGTCATTCTTCACATGAAGAGGGCTTAAAATTGAGTTTGAAGTTTTAAAAATTCTTTGTTATCAAGAGAATAGATACAAGAGGCAAAGCCAGGCAGGATCAAAAGTGAGGCAGAGGCACTGGGGGGAAAGAAATCAATCCTTTGAAGGTAAAATTTTAAAAAAGAGAAAAAGCAGTATGGATGCAAATGAAGGAAGGAAAATGAACATGGAAAAAAGCAAGACAGGAGGGCCAGGGGAGGTTGTGGAAAAGGGGAGATGGACGAGAGGGGCAACTGAAATAGGCTGAGGGTGTGCAATCCACGGAAGATTGTGAGTTGGAGCAGTGCTTGGGAAGCATTTGTTGTCCTTTCAAAAACCTGACAAAAAAATTCTGAAAACTGAAAATTATTATTATTTTTGGCCCCACTCTAAGATTTTTCTGGGATTTAGCCACTTTTTTTTTCTGTGTTTGGGAACACAAAAAAAGAAAAAACACACCAAAAAATACTTTGTTCTTTCAATGAGTCAGTAATAAATAAAAATGAACATTCTAAAAACCAGAAGTTTCCTTGGGAAGAGAGAGCTATTTTTCTTCCAAATTTACTTTGCCTTAAAATTGGGATGTGCTCTGCTCTCAGGCTGAGGATCTGCCTTCCCAGCTGCCTTTAAGCAATCAAGTAAAAGTAGCAATTGGGACAGCTTTGCTCCTTTCTTTCTTTCCTTTTTTTTTTCCCTGGTGTTTGGCTGGGAAGTTACATGGGTTTGCCTCAGAATAGATGCTCTGCTACCATAATCCTGGCACTTTTCACTGAAAATGAGATTTCAGCAGTGTTTCCTAGAGTAAGTGGAGAACTCCTGAAGCATCCTGAACATCCAGCTGCAGGGCTGGCGGGAGGGGGAAGTGCAGCAACCTGCTTTGTTTGCCTGAGCATGTGATTCTTTTTCTTTTTTTTTTTTTTAAATACCTTGTGATCTTCACAGACTCCTGGCGAAGCTTAAAAGGTTAGTTCAAGAAGGGAGTGGCTATCATTTGTTTAGAAAATAAATAGGAAAAAGTAGGCCAAATACCAGTAAAGTTCCAGTTTTAAAATATTAAACTAACACACAACATTGCTGACCTGGAAAGGTCACATGAAGTGGGAGAAAGGATGTATTTAGTGTGATTGCCAGGCAGGACGTGGGATCTCTCACTGACTTGGCAGTAGATACTTCAGCTCTATTTGCTGTTTCTAATGCTCCTTATTTGCTAAGTTCTTAAGTTTGACAAGATCCATGCTTTATTTTTCAGTATTTACATGGTATTAAGCAAGTGTGTAAATCCATTCAGAGGGTAACCAAGGCCTACCCCGCCTGCTTTTCCTGCTTCATCTTTGGATATGGACAGGACTCTCAGAAACCTGGGAAGAGGGAGGCTTGAAGGAGGTTTTCCTTTGGGGAGTGCTATCAGATAACAAGGTTATTTGTGACAAGTTCAAACTCATTAAATATGGTGGAATAGATTTGGTGCTTCCAAATCTATCAGTGAGAGTGAGGAAAGAAATGACTGCTTAAACAACAATAGAGCTGTTAGAATTCCTTCAGAAGAAGCAGGAAGATTTAATGGAAATGTAAAGTTGTCAGCATCCCTCTCTATGGCCTGACTGTAGGGCTCTTGGCGAGCGTGGAGGAGAAAACCCAAAGCAGCAGATAAATAATTGCTGCCACATCATCCCAGCACATCATCATCACTGCTGGATGAGATGAAAGGTATTTACAAACCAGAGGCTGCCAGCAGAACACAGGCAGCCCCAGCTCCATCCAGCTCCAGCTGTAATCAATAGGAGCCTTCAACTAAACCAGAGCCTGCAGAACAAACTGACTGCTTTTTGAAATGTCTTACACGGTGAGTTCTGTAAAGGCAAAGCTGGAGCTCATCAGGAATGGGGCATGGAGGGATGCAGTGGAGTTTTACTCCACACGTTGTTTGGTGGGCTTCAAAATTTCCAGTAACAACTGAAGGCCCATTTCTTTTCTCCCCCTTAGATGTCCCACTCTTACTTTTCTCCTGTTTTTCTTAGCTGTTTCTCTAGGTTCTGCCCTTCTAATTTTTCAAGGCAGAGAATGTGCCTTTGTTTGTGAAGAGCAAGGCGAGTTTATGGCACCCTATTCATTATATTTATGAATCATATCTAACTGAATTTTTCCCATAGCCCAAAGGTGGCTGATTGCCCAAAGGCACTGCTCCTAATGCCTGTGTTTTCTATTTATAAGGTGTATTTTAGTTTACATCAGAAGCTGAGGGAAAGACTTCTGCTTGATATCACTTCTGCCAAATGAAACCCACAGAGAAACTGTGGCCAAAGGAATTCTGTACAAAAGTTGTCCAGGCTCTGTAATTTTGTTCACGTGGGTGCATGGTAGTATACACCAGCTGCCAATAAAAACACTCTAAAATAGATACAGCCCTGTGCAAGTCTCCAGATGATCTTAAAACGTACAGAACACAGGTAAGGGAGCACGGGGAGAGAACCAGGCTTTGTCAGGACACAGCCTGGAGAGAAAAATCAGCTTTTGCAAGGTGGTCGTGAGAGGAGAAGCAGATCCTCTGACAGTCCCTGCTACTCCCTGCAAGTTGGTGAAACTCCTGACAGAGCAGTTTACAACCAAATTAAAGAAAATTGTTGCTTTTGAAGCCGTTTGTGGTCGTGACCGAGTGCGGGCGCTCCTCAGAACGTGTTGATGCTCCATGGGCAGCAGAGCCAAGGACAGGGAGAAATGAACCCCTCCAAGGAGGGAATGTTGGTCTGGGCTATTGCTCCACGTCAGGAGAATCCAGGATCACTGGCAGGGGTTGGAAAGCTGCAGCAGCACGGGGCCCAGGATACAGGGAGAAGATCCGTGGGACAATCATTAGCACTGATGCCTGTCCAAACCAAGCTTTTTGCCTCCGGAGAAAGGCAGGAATAAAAGGAATTGGCTTTGCAGCTACCCAGGGTAAGGGAAGGAACAGGCCCTGACGGATTCACTGGACAAGTTTTTTAATACTTTGTGGCTTGAGATGTTTCTCTTGCTTCTAGCCCCAGGAAAAAAGATGAGTGGGAAGCTTTAGAATAATAGAATGGCTGGGGTTGGAAGGAATCTGAAAGCTCATCCAGTGCCACCCCCTGCCTTAGGCAGAGACACCTTCCACTATCCCAGGTTGCTCCAAGCCCTGTCCAACCTGGCCTGGAACACTTGCAGGGATGGGGCAGCCACAGCTTCTCTGGGAAACCTGTGCCAGGGCCTCCCCACCCTCATAGCCAAGAATTTCTTTTCCTAGTGTCCGATGTAAACCTACTCTCTCAATGTGAAAAAGTAAATTGTAAGAAGTCCATCTCCATCTTTCTTGTAGCCATCCTTCCTGAAAAAGCATTGAGGACCTTCTTCATCCTTTTTTCCCCCCCCCAAAGGTTCTTTACTTGGTTCCATTCTCTTCTTTAAAAGGCATGAGATCCCAGATATTTACAGTCTTGCAAATGGAATGTGTGAGCCGAGTGCCAGGGATGCCTGTCTGCATCCTGGCACATCCGAGGGATGCCCAGGACATTGTCAGTACATTATTTGGCACTGCCTGGCTGGCTGGAGCTCTGAGTAGACAGCCATGAATGTGTGATTAAAATCCAGTGCAGCTTCTCTGTGACCGCTGCAGAGGTTAATGACTGGGCAGGATCTGCAGGGGAACATGAGGGCCTCAGATGCTGCTGAACACGGGCCAGCGCTGGTTGGTCAGAATAAATTCTGCTCATAAATTCTTGCAGGATGGGAGAAGAGATTTCTCAATTTAGATTTTCATCAAAGCTATTGGGAAAAGCTGTCAATCACACTTAGGGTTCTCAGAGATGCCTTGCTGCCTCAAATGCCTTCCAGATGGATTTAATTCCAGTGCATTGATCGCCCGCTCGGCTTTGCAGCAGAGCGGTTCGGGGAAGTCCGTGCCCTGCTCATTGTGTTGCTGGATGGCAACACAATTGACTGGTGGCTCTTTCCTCATGGAAGTGCTGTCTTCCAGGAACTGATGAGGCAAGAGGTGAACTGGCAGAAGATGAATCTAGGGGAGGCTGATTATTTCCAAGTAATTAATGCCAAGAGCAAAGAATGGAATGAAAAGGTGAAGCAAGGAGAGATGCAGCTGAGTATTAGGAAGATGGTCTATTTATAGTGGAGAAAGAAAAAATATCTATGAGCACTTTAATTTCTTACCTGTAGGATAAATGGGGGAATTGCTTAAAATTCTAAAGCTAAAGTGTTTAAAAGTAATTTTTTGAAGAAATTTACTAATCCTATTATTTATGCAATTATATTTGTTAGCTTGAATAACCCAAACGAGTGTGTGCAACATTAAGCCTTCTCCCAAGCTAATCAACTTCAAATTCATTGTGTAAGTTTGGGAGGTCTAACCTATGGGTTTCTCTGGGCTCTTGGCTTTCAGAAGCCCTGGCTGTGGAGAAGGATTCCCCTGTTCTGCTGCTCCAAACCCTAAACCAAAAACCAGGACCATGTTCAAGCAGCCAACAGACTTAGAGAGGAGAGAGGGGGGGATTTCAGAGAACAGCAAGGTAATGAAAGCTGTGGACTGTAAATAGTTTTTTGTTTTTAAAAAGCTTTTTCAAAATACAAGGTTTCCAGAGAGGGACTACTGAAGAGGAGGGGAAGTTTTTTAGCAGACTGAAAATGTGTGGGCTTCAGTATCTTAAAAACTTTCATAGATAGCATGTAACCAACTGCCTTGATTTAGAGGCTAGGTTTAATTAATTGGATGCTCCCAATAAATATGCAAAACACCAGTGGAAAACCCATGACAAGATTGGTTTCTAGCAGTTAATTGAACATCCTCTGTAGTGAGATCTGTATCTAAATTTATTTAGGATCTATCAGACTGTTAGTTTGCTTTGGAAATTTCATGGACAGGCAAAAAAATCAGCATGAAAGAAAAGAAATAATGTCTCAGCTAATAACCACAGGGTCTTCTGAAGGGATTTCAGAGGTTCAAAAATGCCTCTGACAAATGAAAACCAAGTAATGAAAGTTCTTGTACCCTGTTATTTTCTGGACTGGGAAGTGTTCAGTGTGTTTTAGGATCAAGTCCAAATGATTTTTAAGGACTTAGGTCTTGTTTTCAATGAAAGGAAAATAAAAAGGAAGCAAAGCATAATAGATAAGTAAGGCTAAATACATATTAAAAACAAAAATCTTTTCAAAGCAAAGAACAATGAACTCTTATCTACAGAATAGGCTAATTTTTCCTACTGACTTAAAACTCTTGGGCTTGATTTATTTTTCCCCTTATTTGTGCAGGAATTTTTATTTACCCCACAAGGCTTCACACTTATTACATGTGCATGTGCTTGCCCAAAATGTCCAGTAGTGGGGAGCAAGGCCCCTTGAGCCAGAAAAGGAATCTGAGAAGTTCCTGGAAAGATCTCTGTGGGTGCACAGCTACGTGTCATTCTGTCCCAAACCAGCCACTGCATCCATCTGCTCCTCAGAAGGGGCAAAACAGATCTGGTTTGCAGATCATCAACAAATTTGAAATCCAGCTTCCAGAAGGGATAAGATTTTACAGAGAAGATACTGAGGAGATGGTTCTTGTAGCCAAGCCAGGCCTCACTTCCTACAGAAGTGGCACGAAGTATTTATTGAATAAAAGTGACAGCATGGCCCCATCTGGCAGTGCAAATTCACAGTCCTGTTTGGAGTCACCATAAATCATCAATTGTAAAGTATCTGGTTTCCTAAAGGAGCAGCTTTATTTCATTAACATTTTGAAAGTGACGTTGCTAATTGTACAGTAATTTATCCAGGATCACAGTGTGAACTGCTGTTTTCAGTCAGGTTTTGGCACTCATTGCCAAAAGTTTAAGTAAAGAAAAGAGGAAGGGAGAATAAGGAATTAAACAGAGACAAGAATTGAAGAGTATCTAAAAGGGGCAGCATTGGTGGATGTGAGACAAGCTGTGATATTCAGCAGAGTGATCTGAAAGCTGTCCCAGCAATGGAATTGCAAGCTGAGTAAACAGCCAATTCCTCCAGATCAAGGCGACTCCCTCCGATACTCTCAAGCATTTCCTACCCACCCATGAGTAGGATCAGCCTGTGCCTGGTATTGCAGGCTTGCTCTGGCAAGTTTTTTAGTGAGGGGTTTTAAAATAAAAGTTCCTAGCAACAAGGTGAAGGACTAATTGAGGCCAGCAGTGAGGAGCTGTGTAAACTGAGGCATGTGCAAAGGTGTCAGGGAAAATACAGGGATCAAAACATGTGCTTTAAATCCTGGAATGCAACCAAAGGTGTCTTAATACGACACTTCAAACTACAAACAGTGGTTTTATTTATTAAAATCAGTCTTGAGGTGCTCTCAGTACTTTGAGAAGCTTGGTGGCCACTAGTTATGAAAATGTCTGCAGTTATTCAGAATTCAAGTAAGCACAGTCACTGATCACTGAAACTTCACTTCTTTCCTTCTTTGTGGATAGACATTGATATTATTAATATTTTTGGTTTTATCTGGAAATGAAAAAGCTGCAGAGATTCACTTGTAGCAGGAATTGGGTCATGGGAGGTTGGGAATGACATTCAGCCAGTCTGCTCCTCAGGAAAATATTTTCATTCAAACCCAGGGAATTGTTACCTTCCCTTATGGAGAACACTTCCTCACCTACACATTTGTAAGAAAACAAACCCTTTTCCCCCCACATCTGCATTTTTAGCACATCTCTTTTGCTGTGTCAGTCCAGGGTGTATTGGAAGGAAGGCTTCTGGGTATATGGAAAACCTTTTTGCCATTAGGGCTGTTAAGGTGTGGAACAGGTGCCCAGAAAAAGTGTGTGCTCTCCATCCACAGGGTTTTTCAAGCCCTGACTGCATAAATCTCCCAGGTCTGATCTCAGAGCTGAGCAGGATGTTGGGCTGGAGACCTCCCAAGGTCCCTTCTCATCTGAATTATTCTGGGCTGCTGTAAACATACTCTAAGCTATAAACCAGAATGGAGAACTCTACTACCTTTCTTTCCTCTGACTTTTTATAGTGTTCTTCAGGCAGGAATTGAGTGCAATGAGGTTTCTGATTAAAATGTGGAGACTGTCACACAACTTTTTTAATGCAACCTAAGCACCAAAGTAAATAAATTCAGGCCAGCTGTGAACTAAGAGAAGAACTGTAGGGAAACCAGTTGGTCACCACTGGGCTAAATTGTGAAATTAGTGCTAAGAACAGTTAACAATGGGACATAAGCATTTAATTTTTCAAATTAGGGACGAATGATAGGAATGGAAAAACCTGCATATTATCATTCCAGTTTTTAAGGGCTGTTGTCTGTGCAGCCCATCCCAAGTGCATCCCAACGGGACAGTAATGCTGTCTTGAAGCTGGCTTTGTGTGACAGAGGCAGTTCTGGAACTCTGGGCCGTAAAGCCGAGTGCGTGTGTGTTGGTGCGTTCCGCGGGGATGGGCTCTATCCAGGCAGCTCCCACGGCTGTCCCGCTCGGAATGTTACAGCCAAATTAAAAACCCTTCTTCGTTTTGTGCTGCCTTTCTGCTGTTTTTCCTGTTCTTACACACTTAGGGTTGTTCTCGCTGGCTGAACCCCCCGAACGGCCATTGAGTACGTGCAAATCCCAACCGCTCCCTTTGGTCTCTTCAGTGCTTTGCTTCCAGCCTCCTGCTCGGGGCTGTCGCAGGAGTGCGACCCCACCCCGAGGACCAGGCTGTGGAGTGGCCCCTTCGCCCCTGCTTGGTCACACGTGAGGCATGTGAATGGAGCCCACGGGGCTCCCTCAGCCTCCACCAGCCAGAATGTGCTGAGGCCACTTTTTGGCTGGGTTGGACACGACGGATACTAAAACAAGGAATCAAATGTGAGGAATGATATAAGCTGCTCCTGCTGCTGCTTTTGTCCCAAATGCACCACTGAACACAGCAACTGTGGGGCGTGATGTGCTGGTTAAGTCACAGGTCATGAATAGTCTGAGTTGAAAGGGCTCATCGAGTCCAACCCTGAAGGTAGGGAAGTACGTGCCCCCCGAGGCTGTTTAGAGCAGGACAGTTCCTTCTCCATGCACATGTTGTCCAGGAGAATGGGGCCTTGGAGGGCCCCTGGAAGCTGTGCCAGTACTCAGTGTCACTGAATTTCAGTATTGCTTGCTCTGCCCCGCAGTAACATACCATGATTCCTGTGATTACAAAGTTCTGATATCAATACCTGATTTCTTTTTGATATAGAAATTGCAACTGACAGCTAAAAATCAGATTATTTACACACCACTTTGTCAAAATTGTAGACACTTTTGTCTGCATTTCCCAACGGTTTTAATTTTTAACAAAACTACACTGGTTTGTGCTCTCCCAAAAAAAGTATCAACCTCCTGCAGCTTGTGGGCCAGGAGTGGTTCCACTGTGGAACTGAACATCTTATGTCCACCAGGCTGATTAGCCAGAGCTTTGGGGAGTTGGCTTTGTGCTCAACCCACAGGTAACAGCAACCAAATCCAGAAAGAGGGAAAACTTACAGACTCTGC
This sequence comes from Machaerirhynchus nigripectus, assembly GCA_013397975.1. Taxonomy (NCBI): domain Eukaryota; kingdom Metazoa; phylum Chordata; class Aves; order Passeriformes; family Dicruridae; genus Machaerirhynchus; species Machaerirhynchus nigripectus. The sequence goes on from VZRQ01010785.1 coordinate 717,869, forward strand.
TTTCTCAAACTAGGCACTGGGAGATACCTCAGAAAATTACAGATATCACCAATCTGCTCTTCAACAATCAACCTCATCCTGACATTCTTAAAGAACTGAGGATTCCCTAAGCATAAATTAGGTTTGTTAACCTTTTTAAAAGTTGCTGCTTTTTAACTTCTACTCTCACTGTATAAAATGTCCAGACCTTTGTTTGATCAGGTTCTTAAACTGTTGCTCTCACTCCTATCCCAGGGCAGAGATTTTGGGAAGTGTTTCCTTTTTGGGGCTCCTTCAGCCATGCAACCTTCCAGCATCACAAATAAAGACTCAAACTATGAGTTTCAATGTGGGAAACAGCAGCTACAAACCTGCCTTGATTATTTCTGTATGGTTTTGCTACACTTTTCTCTGCTGTTAAAATCTCTCTTTATCCCCAAGCTGCTGCTTTCTCCTGCTGCTCCTGTTTTTCAGTATCTCCCCTGTCCCAGGCTCTGCAAACAGCTGCCCTGCTCCTGAGCTGTCTGAGAGAGAAAAAAACCAAGCAAGTGAACTATTCCTGCATCCCAAACAGCCCCTGCACAGCTCCGGAGCTGGGGAATCCCCCAGGAAGCTTTTAGGAGGGTGGAGAAAGCAGAGACAAGATCAAGACCAGCGCTCTGAAGCTGTGCTTAGGGGAAGAGCTGAGGGTGTTCGAGGGTGTTGCTGGGTGGATCTCCTTGGCTGGTTTTGGGGTTTGGCTCTATTACATGGCTGTGCTTTCAATTTATTTCAAAGGTGCCTGGAGCCTTATAAATCTGCATACATAGTAAAGAAGAGATTCTCCTCACAGTGGATACTGAACTCTGAGTGTAACCAGAATGGAGAGAATGTTTTGATTTAAATACATAATGAAGCAACCTTTTCATAAAAGTATCTTTTCTAGAAATGGGGAATTTTCCTTTTTATAGGCATAGAGAGGCACAGTTTCTAATAGAGGAATACTTTGTCTTGGAACACATACAAAAAACCAGCCCCCTCCCCAAAATCATCCTTTTTCACATGCTGATTAATAGATTAAAACTTATGAATGTAGTTTCTGGATTGTTTAAATAATGGTCAGTGTTTGCAATGGGGAAAATGGGTGCTTTTTTTTCCCTGCACCCAACTTTTCCTGCACAAATGCTATCAGGAGTGTGGTTCTAACTGTCTTCCACCTCAGCTTAAATCAAGCTGTAATGTTCCCCTGCTTCTGCAAACATCAGAAACCCTAGGGGTGCTCAGCGGTGTTAAGTCTATCATTTCTATCTGCTTGTACAGTGCTTTCTGCTCCAGGGAAAAAGTGCTGGAAGTGTCAGGAATATCTTTGAAATATCAACCATGCCCAAATTATTTTCTACTCCAGTAACACATAAGGAGAGAGTGGGAAAGAAAATCTGTCTCGATGCTTCAAATTAAGCCAGATAAGAGTGAGGAAGGTCTGGATGCAGAGTACATACAGGCAGCATGATGTCAGAGAAGAACACGTTTTTTTCTTTCCCCTTGGGAAATGGGAAGGACTTTTGGATTCTGCACTCTTTCCTGATTTAGTCTCCAACAACTTCTGGGAGGAATGAAGTCAGGTGTCATCCACAGCCCACGGGGGCAGAGCAGAGGTTGCTCCAAAGCACTGCTTATTTCTGATGTGATTCTGTGCTCACTGCCCTGTGAAATATTCCTATATTCTTGCTTTTAACTCACTCCAGACATGACAGGCAAGTCCTTTTTTTACCCAGGTCACCTTTGTCATCTCAAAGTTCTGTGGAGAACTGGCTCCTGATAAGGAAGTCCCTTGAGAACAAATTCATTTATGAAGAAAGTGCTTTAAAAACTACAAGCAAGTATTTGTTGCTTCTAAAAGTGTATTTAATTCCACCTACTCTGTATCCCAGATACCCGAAATTCTCCCTGGAGTAAGTTTAGACAAGAAAGAGATTGTTTCTCCTGTGTATTTTTTAAGATAGGTCAAGTCAGCTAAAATCACACTTAAATTTCTGCTCACTTTGCCATGTTTGAGTCCTTTGTTCTGTGCAAGATTGTTATTAAATGTTACCTTATTGGTAGCCTCTTTAAAACCACACAGAACTTTGTTACCTGTCAAAAGTCCTTGCATTTCCTAATTCTAAGTACTTTTGACAACAGGCAGCTGTTACAGTATTGGTAAGGATTTCTTTCTAAATCAATAATGCTACCAGATATTCAGGACCTGATTTTCCAAATTACTGCTTTTCTGGAATTATGGGGTTTTATATCCCATAAGATGCCTTCTATTTTTAAATTTTTTTTCCACTTGGATTTCTTTAACTCTGGTGAATTTTAATTGCAATTGAAACCCAAACATAACTCTTGGTATAAGGCCCAGAATTGCAGAGCAATGTGCCTTGTCAGAGTTTGTCTTTGGGTTACATCTGAGAGCGGGATTGGTTTGATTGCACACGTTCTGCCCAGTTACCTGTTAACAGGAATCCCACCCGTGCAGGCAGATGCACATAAAAACCCTGGAACAAGCTCTGTTTGTACTCAGGAATCTCCATGGAACATCTGTTCAGGCACGGGCTGAACATGCTCAAGTGCAGTGTCAGATTTGCTTAAATCATCTCACACTGGGTCGTGCACCAGGAGTTTCCTTCAGGTTAAATTCAGCTTGTAAAGGAAGGCTCAGCAATATCTTCTCCTCCTCAGAGCTGATCAAAACAGGCTTAATTAATTAATATGTCCAATGAATTGCATGAATTTTTTAAATAAGGAGTTAGTAAAGCCAGAATCAGTGTTTCCCAAAGTAAACGTCTCTTCCCAGGAGATAGACCTTCACACACTGAATCCTTTGTCATTCCATTTAAGAATTTTACTTTAAAGTTATTTATTTAAGCCATTCAGTAACAGCAACAGACAAGGGGCTACTGATTATCTAATTTTAAAAATGCGTAATTAAGAGCTTGGGATACATTTTGCTAGAAAATGTCTGAGTCATTTCTGAGCCTCAACAACTTTTTCTTAGCACTGTAGCTTATAAAAGTGTGTGTAACACATGTTTTCTTAGTCACTTCTTTCAGCTTTGATGCTGCAGGTTTGACCATATAATTATACCTCACAAAAATTAGATATTTCTCTACTCTGCTTACAACAGAACCAACCTTTAACATGATTTCAGATTAAGAAATAAAACACAAATGTGAAGGAGCATTAAAGGTATTTTATAATAACTACATTTGTGCTAAAATACTTCAGAGCTCTGTAATTTGCAAATCCCTCTTGTATTTTTAGTAAAGATAAAAGGCGGATGAAAGAAGGTACGAGCAGCATTCTTGTGTATTTAGTACGGTTTTTTCAGGTTACATTCTGCTGTCTATTGAATTATGGAAAATAACTTTCTCTCCAAAACTGTTGCTTTCTGACTGCTATGAAAACAAAACTTAGCAGATTAAAGATGAAACAGATATTTCTTTGTGAAATGTCATACTTTTTCCTCTTGAACTTTATATGTCTGATCACCTATTCCTCATAGTCTTGTCATACAGAGAACAGATCTCTTACAAGCCCAGTTCAGATCTTCCAGTCTTGTGGATAGAAGCATCTAAACTTTGGCAGGTATGTGGCAAAATTCCCTTTGGTAAGAACCCTTCAGCCAAAGGGATGCTAAATTTTGTGTGACTTATTTTAGACCCTGCATAAATTATGATAGCCCTGAAAAAGTAGCTCAAAAAGCATCATAGAGGGGAAAAAGAGAATAAATACTTTGTAAGTATAATGAAAGGAGGTGGTCAAGCTCAGTTTACATTAATCCCATGATCAAAAAGTACAAATCCTTACCCAGTTAACACAGACACAGCACAAAGGGGTTGCCATGACAAAGTGCAGCACAGGAGGAGTTGACTACACCACAAAAAATGTGGAATGCTTAAGATGCAACCTGGTAGGTGAACTCAAAAATTACACTCTCCTTGTGGTTTCCTACCAGACCAAAAATATCTCACTAGAAAGGAGTCCTGTAACATTCCCACTGCCTTTGACAGTAGGAAAATGACAACCCAGCAAGTCTAAACAGCACTCGGAATGAATTCACACAGTGCTGGAGACTGGGGTGCTTGGCTGTGGGGCAGCAGGTGGGACTCCCTAGCAAAGGACAGGGAGAGGAACACAGGCCATCCCTGCGTGGTGCAGGGAGGAATCAAACAGGCCTCTGCTGCCTTTGCAGGAAGCTTTGTTCTTCCTGTAGGGCTGTTTTGGCACACAGAAACAGCAGCTATCATCCTTGGCCAGCACGGGAAGGGAGAAATCACTTGGAAAGAGAATAAAATGAAGGAATTAACAGTTTCAAATTTCAGCTCTTGAACTAGTTTTGCAGCTTCCTAAATTTGTGACCCATCACTGGAGATGCTCAAGAAAAATCTTGGACCTTTGAAAAGTGTGTCTGCAATGCTGAGACGCTTTAGAAACATTCTAGCAAAGGTGATTCAGTAACCCAGACTGCAAGAGTGAAAATAAAACACAGGTAAGAGCATTTCCATTTTACACTAATCTGAAGTAAGAATCAGGTTTGAAAATGGAAGAAAAAAGTGATGGTTGAGAGAAAATCCTTCTGAGCAAAAAACTGGGGAAAGCAAGAGCACAGAGCCTTTCTCGGGAGGCTGAGGAGTGACAGTGCGGGAGACTGGGAGGAAACAACTGCCCAGAGCAAGCACAGTGAGAATATCCCAGTGGCAACAGTGTCACTATAAAATTATCTGAGAGAGATGCTAAAAGCAGCTGGTAGGGTGCCTTGGCACTGCTGGGGAAAGTGCCTGGATCACTGTGATGCTGTGGAATGTATTCCATTGAGAGCAGGTTTTGGCACAGGGAACAAAAGCCAGCCCAAATCCTCTTTTGTGCTCTCTGGTGCTGCCAGTGACAGCCCTCACTCCTTGTGTGGTTTTCCTGACCTGTAGGATGCTCAGGTCTGAATGTCTGCAACAGGTACAGGGAATTCCTTGAAGAGAGGAATTAGTGCTCTGAGCTGTTTAATGGGGTGCCAAGTACTCTGGGATGCCAAGTCAGGATCAGGCGTAAGCACATTCTTCCCCTTGCTATCTGCTGTTATTCCTGATTGCATCGTGGAAAAGACCTCCGGCATAGAGAATGGAATTCTGAAGGAGGGGACAGATGACTGGAGTTTGGACTTTCTTCAGGCCATATGCCTTCTGAATCCATTTGCTGTGTTTTGTCTGTCAAAACATGAGCCTCCTCTGAGCTACTAAGGCAACAGGGTTTAAAATCAACAAATGCAGCCCACAAGGATGACAGCCGAGGTGACTACTGTGTGATCACATTCTTCTGCTGCAAGAAGCCACGAGAACTGCTAATGAGTTTATTTAAACTTGAAGTCCAGTGCTTGCCTGCATAATCCCAATGCAGGAAGCTAAGGTAAATACAACTTGGGGAAGCTTGCTTGCCTCTAGGACACTTAGCACGATGAGCAAATGGGAGGAATCTTTAGCTGCAGCACACTGAGCATATTCCTGCAGGGGTCAGGACAGTGGGAAAGCAGTAACTAACTCAGGAAGGGAAAGCAGCTGCTAGTATTTATGCTTGTGATGGATGTTCACAGTAAAATGGTCAGACAGAACAGAGAATATCTCTCCAAGGTCTTGACTTGACTCCCACAGCTGTGCAAATAGCACAGATGGGAAGATGATTCAGAGTGGCCAGATTTCAAAAATGCCCAAAACCAGGCCCTCAAAACAAGATGGGTTTTTGTGAACGCCCCTCTGGACCCTCAGGGCTACTAAAGAGATGCTTCTTTGCAGCAGAATGCAGCAGTTTCACAGATTAACAGCTTGAACAGTTGGTTTGGGATGGGCTGATGAGAGATGATCTCTGCATGATGTATCCAAATGTGCAAGGAATTAATTGGAAGCTATGAACAAAGAGCCGTGAAAGTGTCAGCTTCTGTCCTTCGTGGGTCCTCTTAGACCTGCAGAATTCCTGTGGCTTGTCCCAGTAATGAGTATTGAAGTGGCACCAGGTTGTCTCTTAGAGTGCCTACAGCTGTCAACAAATGTTCCCCACTTGGAGTCCTGCACAAGCACACGGCCTGAGGGAGCACTTGGAGCTACTGCCATCCTAAACCAGATAACCAGGCCTTATTTTTCCTGCCATAGCCTCTGTCTTCACCCTATCCTCAAACACAACAGGCCTAGTGGTGTTCACAGAACCATAAAATAGTTTTGGTTGGAAAGAGACCTTGAGGATCACCTCATTCCACCTCCTGCCATGGGCACAGACACCTTCCACTAGCCCAGGTTGCTCCCAGCCCTGTCCAACCTGGCCTTGGACACTTCCAGGGATGGAGCAGCCACAGCTTTTCTGGGCAAGCTGTGCCAGGGCCTCGCCACCCTCACAGGGAAGAATTTTTTCCTAATCTCTAACCTAACTTAACCTACTCTCTTTCAATTTAAACCCATTCCCCCTTGCTATGGCACTGCATGTCTTTGTAAATAGTCTTGCCCTGAGAGGAACAACTCTGGAACTAAACTTGTCACCCTTCAGGCTCTTTTACAAGTAGCCCTGAAGCATTTTAAAAAGTACTCCTTACCTACAGGAAGGGGAAAAGTTGGGATGGTACAGTATTTTACAAAAAGCTCTCCAAAACGTTTCCACGGCTAAGGAACTTCTATAGCTGTATTTTAGGCTATGTCTGTGTTAGCAAATGGGTTGAACCCATAGGAGCAGATCCCAGCTTGGTGCAGAGGCTCCAGAATCCCTGTCCATGCACTTCTGAGGCTCCCTGGAGTCCGGCCCTGAAGGCTGAGCGCTCGTTAGTGGCTGTGGCACATTAGTGGCACCCCTGGGGTGCATTTCAGGTTGTTTCAGCTGGACTGGACGCGGCTGCGTGTTCCAGGAGGGGAGGGGAATCAAAGCGCTGTAAGTGGAGCTCATTAGGAGCTGCAGTGCAGAGGGGCTCTGGCGCCCCAGCCAAAATGCCAGGGAAGAGCTCCTGCTGGAGGCACAGCCGGGCTCTGCCAAGGGCAGCCAAGTGCACCTGCGCTCACACGCCTTTTATGCCCTTTATGTGCCAGTTGCACATCCCTGATGTGTAAATATATATAATGGAAAGAGATTTCTCTATGGAAAACAGGACATCATGAACTGCTCTCCCTTGTCCCTCCCTCCTTCACAGGATAATAACAAAAAGGACTCTACAGATGCAAAATTCAGCCTGATTTGACTTCTTCACACTTCTTTAACTTGAGTTAAAAGCATAGCTTGAGTATGGTAAGTTACTTTAAAAAGTACCAGAAAACTTAATGGATGAAAAAGTCCCTAGCTCCTACTAGTGTAAAGATACCGAAAATGATTTCGCAGGGGGAAAAATAACCACAGCACAGAAAAAAAATTCTTTTTTTCCCCTCCGTCCACAGAGGAAGAAGAAAAGCAACCAATGTCCACCAAGTCTGGGCAGAACTCTGCAGAAATGTCTTTCTCCCACATAAGCAAGTACTGATCTCTTGTATTGCAATCTCTCTCCCTCCTGTACTTGACACTGCAGCAGCACAAAGGGTTACAGACAGACTGGAGCAATATCAAATGCTAATCTAGCTGAGGAGCAAAAAAGTTTTGCTTACTTTATTGCTTGTATTGCCAGCATGATAGGAATTAAGAAAAATAAGTTCTTTCCCCTTCTCAAGTTTACAGGTTATTTGGTACCTTTTTTGGTCCTTTTTTTTTTCATTCAAGTGTCATTAACATTCTAGGAAAAGCCAGCACTTTCTTACAGACCAGGTTTGACAAAATTGAATTAATTGGGTGATTTTCTTTTGACTTCAATAGGAGCAGACTCAAATCACAGAGAGCCTGACAACAAAGGAAAATACAACTCAGTCCTGTATGCAGGCACAGAGTGCAGCTATTTATGGTTTTTATCGGGCAAAAAGTGTCTGGGAACATTAGTTTAACTCAGTAATGTGCTTCAAATTATTTCTTACTCTGTTTCTTGCCCTTCCCCATTAGAGTGATACCCTCACAGTGGCAGGGCTGAACATCCAAGTGGCTTCCTGAAAGTGTGACCAGGTGCCACGAATGGGAATCTCCCTTAGGGACCAAATTTATGAGCGACAGTGAAGTGGGAACTGATTGGGATGGGATGGGAAGGGAGGGGATAAGTTAAGGTCAGAAACTCAAAGTACAGTTCAAGTGTTTACATTGAAGCACAACATTTTCCACATCAGAGGTCCTCTCCAGAATAAACTCCCTCATCCTTGCTTCAGTTTGGGGGGTTCCTGGCATCACTGCTCACAAAGAATATCTTAAAGATGTCCCAGGAAATGTTTGCTACCCCCACTTCTAACATCAATGTGGTCATACCAGAACGTGTTTCTGCTCACTAGTAGTTACAAAAATGTGTATCAGCATATCACTGGAGTGAAATCCATCAGGACTAGTGTCATTTATCTGCATTTATTCTGAGCACGGGAGTGTGTTTGGCCTGTCATACCCCCACTAGTCCATGTTTAAAAAGGGAGTGGACATTTGTGTTAAAACAGAAGGCCCCTCACACTGCAGCATGATGTCAGTGATTCAGCTCCTCAGAGCATGTTATTGTTTGAAACAGAGGTCTCCACACTTTCACATTGGTTATAAAATACTTAGTGCTGCTGGACTGGAAGGAAAATGTCATACATCTGCAAACAATTAGAAGGAGCTGGACTTCATATTTGATTTACTAAACAATAAAACAAGCTTAAGTGTGACTATATCTGTAAGTTACACTCCCTAGGAGCCTCGAGCAGTTATCATAGCAAAGTCTTTTAACCATAATTAAATAAATCCGCAGCGGGACCATTGCTGATCAAGATTATCTTTTATAAGATATTTTCAGCAGTGAAAAGCATGAAGATCATGAAGTTGAATGCTTGCTTTGAGTGCTCCAAAAGTCTTTTATCCTTTCTTTCAAGCGCTCTGTCCACTACCCTTTTTCCAGCTGGAATGCATTCAGTCCAATACATTTCAGCTTTTAAACACTAATATTTCCATGCTTTCTGCATCTAGATTGAAATTTTGGCATGAGGAAATGAGTAGCTTGATTCAGTCAAGCCCAGGATTTCACCGTAGTTCGTGTGCCTGCTGGTTAAAAGTTCTGGTACTGTAACAACACTTAGTTGTTATAAATTAACCAAAGATTTGTGAATTGGTGAAGAGAATAGAAATATTTAGTTGCAAGTTCCAGGAAGTCAGAGCATGGAGTAAAGTAGTAGTAATGTATCACCACCAACTTCTACTCAACAAAACAGACACCTCAACCAGTTCTCAGTCTCTAACTTAAACCTAACCCTCAACCTTTATTTGGAGGACAAACTATGGGTACTAAAATGGTGTCAAACTTTCCTACTGTATCGCAGATTTGTACACCTAGAGCCAGTGTAGCCAAAGGGATGGGATGGGTGTGTTTTGAAATTTTCTAGCATGACTTGCATTTTTTATCAAATAAAAATGCTATTGTGTTCTAAAGTTGGAGCGGTTTGTTGCAGTTCACCAGGGAACAGTAGTGCCAGCAGCATCACCTGAAGGAGGGAGGGAGTGCCAGGCCAAACCCAGCAGTTCTGCTCCTGCTTCTGCTGCTGCTTTGCCAAGTTAAACTAAGGAAAAAACCCAATTTTCCATCCTTAGCATTGATTTTCCCATGATGACCCGCAGTGAACACCCAGGGTTAAGGGGATCTGACCTCCTGTTGTAAGTTCTATACTGACATTCTTGAATCAGAGTGGCAGAAATGTTGGACATGAGCAGATAAGCCAGAAATGCAACGCTGAGGCTTTGCCTACAAAAATAACTCCTCCAGCCTCCATGATGATTGCTGTGCTCCAGAATGACAGGGAATTTACTTACTAGTGATAAATAATGTTCTGTGTACATGAATACCAGGGAGAAGGAAACTACCACTGTGTATTACAGCCTGCTCTGATTATAGTCCCTCAAGTACTATTTTCTGTGGTTGTACTGTTACAGGTCACAAAGTGGAAAAGATGAACCACAAGGTCAAATTTTGCCCTCTCTTTGCACGGGTGTCCCTCTAACGTGCTTGAAAAGCAAGTTTGTGAGCAAGGAGTAGAATATATTTCTATGAAAGAAAACAAAACAATTGCCGAAACATTTGTTACTTCAGCAAGTAGAAGAGTAAACTATTTATATAAAATAATAAATGAAACAGTGTTCGTTTACAGTAGTGCTTGTGAGGCTGGTTCCTGAATGCATACAATTAACATTGCTAATGCCCTGAGAATTTTTGGCACTGTGTGTTGTGTATGTGCACTCAGATGAAAGCTCTTCCTTGCCATAGTTTCAAAGAGTGGCCAGGCTAGGACTGGAAGTAAAGTGGCAGGGTCTGCCTAGAGCTACTTCCACGGAGATCAGAAGAGCACAGGCTGTCCAGAAGTTAGGTTCCTACTGTTGGAGAAATATTACTTATCCATGATAAAAACACAGGACCCTTCTGCATTGCAGCCTGCTCTAAGCAGAAGTTCATACTGTGGTTATTTTTCGTTCGTTCAGTATTCACTTACTGAAAAATACAGAGTTCTGCGAATCTTTCCAAATTGTTCATGCCTTGCTGCATTGCCCACTCTCTTCAGAGCACTTCCTTTCCTAGACATACTCAGTACAACACAAAATGCTTCACTAGAGTTGCTGTAAGAGTGGGGTTTTTTTTAGGAGCTACAGACAACAGAATTAATTTTACTTATTAGCCCAAAATAGATGGAACAGACTGTAAGGCTGCAACAAACTGCACATTCTGGTACCTTGAACAACAACAATAACATTTATGTATTTTATTTATCTCTCTTTAAAGGTGTTAACGGAGCAACAGTCCCTTCCAGTCAGTGCAAGGGCTACAGGCTGTCATTTCCCTGGGTCTGTTGTCACCCACGCTGCGACTGCAGCGGAAGCAGAACCGAGGCAGGCACTGGCTTACCTTGGCACACGTTGTGGTCACTTTGCTCATACCCAGCTGCACACTGGATTTGGTGGGTTGGGTTGGGAGGGGCGCGCTGAGGGTCGGCCGGGGTCCGGCGAATGACGTTGTTTCGACCACTTGTGGATTCAGCTGCTGCTTCTTCTCGCTCATTTACAATAATTTGCGCTGTTCTGGGTAGACAGAGGTATCCTCCATAGTGGTTAACACATTTCATCCCACCTTTACATGCATCTGGGACTATTTCACATTCATCAATATCTGTGGTTAGCAACAACACAAGTCATGCTTTTAACAGTCGAACCTTCTGCAACAGCCATTAACACAAAGAACACGACGAGACATGCACGCACACCTCCGTGTCCAAAACAGGGGTGTGCAGTGAGAATACTTAAAGAATACCAGTGGCAAGTCTGTCTTTGAAAATTATTTACTGTACCTTTGCACCGTTGCCTAACAGGATCCCATTCATAGCCATCTGTGCATTGCTATGGACAAAAAAATAAATAAATTCGGTTACTCGGGATTCTTTGCTTTGGAAAAACAGTCGAGTGTGTTCAGTGAACTCAAAGTGTGACACAAAGGGAAATGCAATATTTGCATACCTTGGTAGGCTAGAAAAATGGCAATTGGTACAGCACTGCTGTGCAGGAACAGCAAAACTTGTGGGCTCCTTCCCACTCGGAATGTTCTATGACTCTGTGATACACAGAGAGAGCCTCTGTCTCGGGAAGGTCCCAAGATATTGCTTGTTGTGAGCAGGCTGGGGAACAAAGTGAGGAAAGCATTGCTTTCTCCTTGCCTTGTTCCTATACCCTGTTTTATACCCTCTGTTCCTGTCTGAATCTTTGCATGATCTTTGGTGTGACCAAGCTGACCAGAATGAAAATCTTCTTATGAAAAAGCAGCAAGTTTTTCTGAGTTTGGGTCTCATTCCCTGCCTTCCAACAGGTGAACCTCTTTCATTCCCAGAGGCTGTTTGCCAGAGGGACTAAGAGGACTCTGTGGCCCTGGACTTCATCCTCTCTCCCATTAGCACTCTAGCAATGGGGAAGGATCCCATGACAGCTGGAAATTCATTCACATGCTTCTTAATCACATGACTCCAGGAGCTGCAGTCTAGGAAGGACAATTTATATTGTGAGACACACAATAAACGGTCAGAGTTTATAACAGCAGGACTACTTATTTATACAAGACTTTGCAAAATTCAAACAAGGCTATACTCAGCAGCTATTCATATCAATGCACACCAGTAAGTTCAGGAAAGATTTTAAATATTCTCCTCTGCATCTTCATTAGTCCTCTGCCCAAAAACATTACACTGTCCAGAGGGCAGTCATTTTAATCGCAGGTCACTGTTACAGAGTCTGATTTGCAAAGCATCACAGTGCTACCAACTGCAGCAGAAACATATAAAATGTTAAAATATCATTGAATCAACCGGGCTGTGCTGTGTAGGTGCATCCTGGGCTGCTCGGTGTATTACTTTAATGGCCCCATACAAAAAAAGAATGGAGTTGGCTAATGTAATTAGTCACAGTCAAGCAAACTAAATCTTGTTGCAACTCCTCTGCTGCTGAGGGACTTGCAAGTGACAAACTTGACTTTCTGATGCCAAGATCTGCTTGTTGCAGGTCCTATCCTCAAGTTATTTTGAGGGACCTGTTACTGACGGACACTGACTCAGCAGGAGGATTGAAAATATTCTCTTCCCTTGCAGGTGACACAAGCGATTTGCCAAAAGTGGTGGCGACTTGTACCTTGGAAGGGTTTTTATCCCCAAGGGGTAAATGGACACTCTCTAAAGGATTGACTACATGCTGAGTTGACAACACCAAAGGTACTGTAGCTATGAAAAGGCAAACCCAAAGGAAAACAGATAATTCATGCATTTACTGAATCACCCAATTCCTGTTAATGCACAACAGAAGTACTGTCTGTTTAACTGCAAGGAGCCAAGTCCATCTATTACTGCAGCCAAAGGCTTTTACAATAGCAAAGGATTTGGCCCTCTGTGGATACAATGTGTGCATGAGAAACAGTAGCATCCCAACACCAAAATCTCCCAAGGCTGGTTTTTTTTTGTTTCATTTTACATGATTGGAGTTTAATGATCAGTGAAGCACCTAAATGCTAAGACCTCCTTGAAAATGGAGCACAGGTACCCAAGCCATATAGGCTTGCTGGAAATATTCAGTTGGTATAATCAGAATTATGTGAAATGCTACATAATTAAAAACCCCCTCATATAATAACTGTGGGAAAGGAGGAGGGTGGGATCACTGTTTAGTCCAGATTTTCAAAAGGTACTTACATCTTCAGTTTATATATAGGGACTTTAAAAAAAAAGTAAATCATAGAAGCCTCTAAATAAAAGTACTCCCAGCCTTCAAAACCCTAATGCTTCTAAAGCCCAGTGTTAAAGTATTTTATGACTGACTTCCTGATGCTCACTTGAGGCTTCTTTAAGCCCTGACTTCTACAAGAAGGTCCAACTCTGCAATATTTACTTGCTTGAGCCATCCCACTGACTTCAGTGGGATTACTTGTATAAGACACAATCCTGGGCTTTGGCTGTGGTTCTCTAACTTTTTGCATGTGTGCAGAATTTTCTGCTTGTGTGGCATTGGGCTGATGTCTGTGCACATATCCAGAGGTCCACCCATATGAAGCAAGTTGCAGGGATTACAACTGTAATCAGATGTGAAAATGCGGGTTTTTCCTCAGCCCAAGCCGGGGTAATTGCCACTCCTTCCATGACATGCATTATGCAAGCCAAGCACTGAACACAAGCAGATTGAAAAGAAAAAGCCTGACAAAAAGGCCTTTAAATCTCTTAGTCTGTCACTTGGTTGCAAGCAGAACCTATTTCCAGTGTTCTTGTACAATTTTATCAAGCCACGCAAAACCACTGCTTAAAACAAGCTCAGAAAAGAACAGTCCCGTGATCACTCCAGGATTCAGATGCTTCATTAAGAGCCCCAAATTTGGAAGTACTTACATTTTGTTGAAAACAGCTTGAAATATCCATAAGAAAACACAAAAGAATGTTTGACCTAATTATCTGTCAAACTCCATATATTTCAAATTAAGGTCCTAGGGACCCTGTCTTTATGAAAATGGATTAAAAAAATATTAAAACCTCCTAATTTTGTTCAGTCCCTCAAACTGAGTACATAGATAAACTTTTCCAAACAAGCAGTTGCAACCTATTTTGCACAATCTTGTCGACTGGAACTTTTAAACACAGTTTCAGTGCAGGAACTGCTTATTTTATGGTTAACATTCGAACTCAGCGACCTCTGTAGCACATGCTATACATTGGCAAGAAATTCGGTTTTTCTTAAGGGCCATTTAGCAAAGAATCCCCGCAAAGCAGTAATTATCTCCAAGTCTATTAAACCTTACCGTGTACGTTATGGTTTCCTCAGTTTCCTGCGAATGTACTGTAATAAGAATGAGTGCAGCCAAGAACATAGCTGTCAACATCGTGAACCTTGAAAGAAAAGAAAAACAAATCAAGCAGGAATGTTTCTAGCGGTCTCCTTTGCTGGAAGAGGCTGCAGCACCCCTGGGACCGGGTCCTGCTCGGGGAGCCCACCCAGCCCCTACCTGGGAGAGGCGGCCGGGCACTGCCCGCTCGCTCCCGCAAGGAGAGGGTGAGGCTTGGCCGTGTTTCCCAGCCCGGGGATTTTATCCAGCCGGGAAGGGGGGCGGAAATAACCAGTCAATGGAGTTTAAAACACCCCAGCGCTCACCGGGAGCAGCGCCGGACAAGGCGCGGGCAGCGGCACTGTCCGGCCGGCGCACGCTTTGGGGCGGAAAAGCAACTTTTTGGTCAAAGTAAGGCGTGGGGGACGCCCCCCACCTGCCGCGCTGCTCCCGGGTCCCGCTCGGGCAGAGCCCTGCCCCGGGGGCGGCGGGCACGGAGCCGTCCGCGCTGCCCGCTCCTACCTGCGGGACCGGGCGGGCGGCAGCCGCTGCTCCCGTCCGCTGCCTCCGCT